>QKQZ01048821.1:0-19286 GCA_003595255.1 Solenopsis fugax
TTGAATCGCGAACGCGAGTACGTCCACTTCTCGGGATCGTCGACGGCAGGGGACGAGCAATTCGTTCGTCCTCGCGCGACGTCAACGTCAACGGAGGAGGATCGTCGTCATCGTCGTACGTCGTTACACAGAAGGAATACGTCGCGGAACTGGCAGCAGCGTCGTCTCGCCGGTGATCTCGTTGGACCGTCCGTCGCCGCGGCGGACGCTACCATTGGCGTCGCGCCGCACAGGGCAACAGCAGCAACAGGNATACGTATACAGGACGTATACATGCACGGGCGCGTGCACACTGGTGCACACGCGTATTCGCATGACGTTGTCGAAGCCGCACAGCAGCGTCCGCAAACGCGCGCTCGCGCGCGCATGCTCTCGATCGTAGATATCGCGCACGGCACCGCAGGTCGACTCGGCTCGGTTCGCCTCGACAGCGGATGCGGCGGCGGCGGCGGCGATGGAACGCGCCGTGTGTTCGCCTCTTTCGTCGCGGAAGAAGCGCAGGAGCCTGCCCCGGTACCGTGCCCGAAGATAAGACGCATCTCGCGTCGCGATCGGCGTGCCGCGTTTTGTAAGGGACGCTGCATGGGACGGGGATTCTCTCGTAAGTGCGAGCGAGCGAGCGAGCGAGCGAGCGGAATGGATCGTCGGAGTCTTTGTGCCGGGAAAACGCGCGAGTCATAGTTTGCCGACTCCTGGTGGACGCGGGACGCCGATACCGCGCCGAGTCATGCGAGGCGATCCCAGGCGTAGCAGTGCGCCGCAGGGATTTTAATAATGCCCCTGTCAGGGGTCTTTAACCCTAAACTTGACAGAGCATCCTGCAACAAACATCTCTATTGTTCACTGCCCGGATGCATTTCTCGTTTACAGCGAAAATTTTTCGCGAAACTCTTTGATGCTTGCTTTCAAAAAGTTCAATTTCGCTCGTATTATAATGTTTTCTTATAAATTATTATTTTCTTAATTCTTAAATCCCGAAAAAATTATGCTGAGAGCAAAGACTTTGGAATAGTGTTGCTATTTTCTCCAAAAATTTAAGCGCCGGAAAAGAAACCCCATCTTTTCCGGGATTTTATCTAGGAAAGAACCTGGTGAATTGTGAACCCGTAACACTTACGAGGTGAATTTTTCCAATTTTGCTTGTCTTGGGAAAAATTGAAAAGCTCCGATTTTTTCGAGTTTCTAAAATTGTAACTATAATAGATAATATATCTGCCAAAACTATTTTATAAAGAATTTTATTTTATTTTACTTATTTTAGAAAAATTCCTATTGGAAACTATAATTTTGAATTATATGTTTCATATATTAAATATTAAACATGTATTTATATTAATGAAAGAGAACAAAATATAAAACATTTTTCTATATATTTTTTCTTTATAGTCTATAAATTTTTTTGATAAAATAAATAGCTGTAAACAACAAAGCATTAAATTTTAGTAAGTCAAAATCATAAACTTAATAAGTTATTATAAAAAAGAAAGACTAGTTGCTTTGTGCTATTAATCCAAAAAGTCATCAAGATCACTGATTGAGGATGAATCATTGAAGGTATCAGTGTCACATACGCAATTATCAGGAAACTCAGAGACCGAGACAGAATATAACTAAAGTCTATTTGTTTACAGACACGTTGCATTTTTAATCTTATTTTTAACCTATATATTTATGAAGACAAGAAAGGAATTCATAATCAATAATTTCTTTAAAAAATTCAAATTTTTTTTTAAATAAATATTTTTTCTTTTAGATCCTGTCAATGCATATAAGTGATATAATTTTAGAAAGAGAAAAACATTTCTTTTTTCATTATAGATTCTTTTCTGGGGAAAAAATGTTTTTTCCTTTCTGTTCTTTCTCATTTCTTTTTCGGGTTTCTTTTTTCCTTCACAACACTATTTTGGATTTTTCGACGTATTCGCGAGTTTTGACTTCAATCTGTCAAAAAGTTTATCGTTTCCAATTGTAACTACTTATCGTTATACACTTTTCATATCCCGAAAGAAACGTTATCGTTTCCTGTCATCTGATGGAAATGAATTCAATCGTAGAAATATCATAGAATTTTTATTAACTTATTGTTTCTTATCGTTATGATCGAATTTATTGTGAATAAATGATTAAAATTTTATCGTAATCACGCTGTGTACTCACGCTGTCAATTCCCGATTCAAACGCTTAAAAACGATTGAATCCAATTGAATCCACAATTAGATCCACAATTTAATCCAATTTCCTATTGTTTTCTATAGATATTTTTTAATAGAAATATACCCCTTATTTTTTTAACACGATGTCATCTCAAATTTGCTTTTCTAACTTTCCAGTTTCTAGTTTCTGGCGTTTATTTGGCGATATTGTTTTTCATATCGAACGTTTTTCGACAATATTGTATACTGACATGAGAAAAATGATTTTATCAACAAGACATATATGACATTGAATGTGTTTTGGTGAAATCAAGCAAAATTTTTAGTTATTGTAATAAAACTCGAGGTTTTATAATTAGAACGTTTGATTGATTTTATTATATCTAGTAATTTCTACAAGATTTCTGATTCGTCCATTTTTAAATAGACGTATTGATTGAATCTATCAGATTTCTAAATAATGCAACAAGACTCTCTTTTTAGTATAATGTTACTGCAATTCAATAGAAATATAAATGATGCAAAATATACAATAAAGCTCAGTATTTTTCGAATCGTTGGAAAAATTTAAGAAGACGAAAATTCCACGAAAATCATTTTTCTTATATTAAATTAGATACGTTATTTAAAAAACAAAACAAAAAAGATGACACGCTTTATTGAAAGTAACTACACAACGCAATTTTTAAATTCTTTTTTAATTTAATTTGAATAATCCTTTTGCAATTTAAATAAATTGAAAGGAATTAGGTTCGAAAGAATTAAATCAGAAATATAATTAAATAATGCCAATACGAGCCAACACTGGATATTTGTGTGTTAAATCAAAATTGTTTTTCACACAGCAAATATCTAGTCTTATATAACTTCTTTATTACGTTACAATTATTTAGAACATATTCGTATAGGTATGTATTATGAAAGAAAAATATTCCTAACGCAATAGTTTTCAAAAAAATTGCCCATTAACGTTTTGGATAAACAAAATTGACCGTACGAGACTCTACTTAATAAACAAACCGAATTTTTTTTCGTGTCAAAGCTATTAAGAATATCAACGTTTATTCCTTCACCAATTTCGCTCGTAATTAACAAACATAATCGTTAAAGGGTTAATCTAGCCGAAAAGCTTCTTCGCGAAAATGTACTTCGGGGAAGCAATTCGAGGCGGCCAGAGAGTAAGCGTGCCACCTTGCACGGGGATCCCGAAGACGCGCGTTCGAGAATTATTTAGGGGACGAGCTGCGGAGAGGCACGGGTCCACCTACTTTTCTTCTCCTAGAACGTTAATTGGTCGTTTCACGAATTATAAAGCACAAGGAAGGGCAGAGAACACTCGCGGGCATGCCCGCTATATAGCGTCCATTAACATGCCTGCGTTCGCGCTATCGTCTTTCGCTCGCTTAAACGTTAACGACGCAAAAAGGTACTAATTACCGCGCGAGTGCGGCACAGCCTTTCCTTTCCGCTCCTTCTCCGTCCGCGTGCGCCCGCGTAGCCCGCTTTCCTTATTTCGCCTTTCGTCAAAAGGAGGGTGACGGAAAGAAAAAGAAAGAGACAGAGAGAAAATCGAGGACGGTAATTACGACGTACTTGCGACACTAGCGTTTACCTACCTGACAACACTCGAAAGGTGAAAACTATAATTCCCGCGAGCATTTCTCGTGCGCGAGCTCGCGCGCGCGGATCTCGCTCCTAAATATGTGCGGCGCCGTGCCATCGACGCATCGGGCTCGTCGATGCGGAAAATTACACCTGGCGTGCGAGCGCTGGAGTGTTCGTTGTTTACTCGAGACAACCAGTCCCCGAACTAGTCTCAGCGCGCTATATCCGGCGGAAGACATGCCAGAGAGACCAGACTGCGTTAAATCATTTTCGCGCGTTTAATCGCGGATTAGCTCTCGCGGAGTGAACTTTCTGATGCGTGAAGGCGAATGACGCTGTATTAATTTTCAACAAACGATAATCGCGTGTCCACGATGTGTACGATCGCACGTTGCAAACACTTGCGATAAATAGAGAGAGGACGCTCGAAAAAGATGATTCTTTTACGCACTGGATCTTTGCGAAGATTTATATTACACGTAGTGTCTCAATCGCGGTGCCTTCTTATTTAGAGGTAGAGGACTAAGCACAGCGTTAAAAATTAATATAATATATTTCGTAACATTTTTTACGTAAGATATTTTTATACGAAAAAAGTTTTGCTGGAGTATTTAAACATTTAGCTGGATACAGATCTGAAAATTCTAATTTAATAAATAATAATGATTTTGAACCATCAAAATAATTATGAAGAACGTTCAAACATGATGGACAATACTGCATGGAATTTCGACAATCTAGCAACTAGCTTGAATGTCCTACATAATTATTTTTAACAAAAATTATTTTCAAATCCAGATAAATTTTTAGATACTTTAGCAAAACTTTTTGTATACACACGAAAAGAATGATTTTGTTGAAGTATTTAAATGTTTAACTGGATACAGGTTTATAAAGAATTTTATTAGACCACACATCAAAATAATTATGAAAGACGTTCAATCATGAACAATTCTGCACGAAATTTCATAAAACAGTCTCGCAACCAGCTTAAGCATCCTTATTTTTAATAAAAATTATTTTCAAAATCAGCTAAATTTTTAGATACTTTGGCAAAATCATTTCTTTTTGTGTACGGAAGGAAAGATTTTGCAAATTCGCTTGATCATGTATTTTGAGACACGTTTAACTTATATACTATTGTTAAATACATGGGAAAAAAGTTTTTTTTACTGGTACAGTTAATTACGGATTTGCTAAAACTATATTTATTTTGTAATTTACTTAATTGTATTTACTTAATATTTTATTTTAACTATATTTATTATTATATGAAAAGAATTTGCTACTGTTGGTACTACATCGGATCCTTAATAAAGTATACTTGTCTGCAAACTGAAATATGCTATTCTAACAGACGTAGCTATAATAGTCGCAATAAATCGCTCATCTGTGGCAGCACCACTAACAGATGGAATGTTTCTCGTAAGTACACGGAAAGAACAATTTTACTGTAGCATCTAAAAATTTGGCTAGATACGGATCAGAAATAATTCTATGTTGAGCATTCAAAATAATTATGTAAGACCCAAGCATGATAATGTTGCTGCAAACAGTTTTGATATTTTAGCAACAAAGTTAAACGTCCTATACAAATTTTTAAATAATTGAACATAATTATTTTCAGATCTATATTTCAGAATCAAAATTGTTCATTCCGTGTAAGAATCGCAAGGAATAGAATAAAAGGTGCATCATTATGAAATCTTTCATTTTTATTTCGAACCGGATTCGAAAAAGATATTCCGAACAAGAGGTTTTCATTTCATAAAAGGATTTCTCGATGTCGAGGTCCCAAAATTGGACTCCAAGATAAAAATAAAATAAAATAAATTTGAATAGTATTTCTCAATTATTATTCTCGTTTCTACTTAAAAATTAATTCAGGAACTTGATACATATTGTGCAATGACACCTGCAATATTATCAGAAACACCAAAACTTTTGTCTCCCACAGTAAAATTACAGTTAATGGTTGCAACGTGTACTACCATAACCATTCATTAAAATATATGCTAAATATAACTAAATTTTTATGACTCTTACTTACACTTAAAAAATTCAGGAAATTTACATAAATAATAGATATAACAAAAATTGCATGTTAGTCTTGTAAAAAAAAATTGTGTAATTTTACATAAATTATGTAATTTCACAAAAATATGTTTCACAAAAATAGGTTTACTTTTATCGTGTAAAAATATCTTATTTTAAATGGAAAATTACAGGACATTTTAAATATTTTATGTAATTATTTAAATTTTTGTAACATTATGTAATTCAACAATAATATTCCATGTATCGCTGTGAAATATACTGCGATTAGCGTTCACCATGCATGCACGAAAATTCTGTCTCGCCTAGCATCACTGTGTGCGGGCACAGTAATCATTCTGTTGTTTGTATGATAGAGAGAGACAATGTATTATAATACAATTATAAAAAATATATAAAAGTTACGTTGTCATTCCTATAATTTTCCATACATATTATACATTACTGTAATCTGCTTAATTATAAATTAAAAAATTAATTTCACTCTTGTATATTGTAATTTTACAAACGCGTGGAAATTTACAACTATTACAGTGAGTTTCAAAATTACCCACTACACTAAAAAATTTTTTTTGTTCTAGTAAATATATTTATTTTGATATTTTTTTGTTTTAAAAAATATTTTTTAGCTTAAAAATAAATTATTTTATACTAAATATTTATTTAGTATAAAATCAAGGAAATAATGTTAAATATATTTACTTAAACATAAGAAAACTTTTTTTTTTTCAATCAGTGGAATTTTACACAAAATTTTTTTAGTGTATAAACGCCAATAGCTAATTAAAAACTAAAGTTTGATTACTATACGTAGATTTTTGCTGCTGCAACTGATCTTTTTTTTCCGTACACTCGACGTTTGCTAGCCAGTCCTCTTTTCGCGCCGCGTGAAACGTGACTCGGGACAAAACTGTCGTTCGGCGGCGTTTGTACACGTCTGTCCGGATCCGTGCGCGTACGGTGGCAATGATTCGCATTATGACGTACGCGCGGATGCGAGGAACGTTCGTAAGCATGAGTCGGCGATCGGCGGTAACTTTGCTTACGTTCATCGTTAAGACAAAGCTCGGGGCGAATACGAGAGGCCGGAGCTTCCTGGTGATCGGTTATACTACGGCGGTCGGTCCCTGCCATTCGCGGCCGTTAACTTCTGCACAAAGTAGCGACTCTTAAGCGTATCCCCGCATTTATCTCCTTCTTCTCTTCTCTTTTTCTCGCTATTACTTTCAATATATTACTAATATTATATATAAAACTGTCTGCTACGCGAGGGAGGGATGCTGCAATTGAAATGTTTTATACTTTAGAAACTATCATCCGGTAATCAGTGTTCATAAACGCACTCATTGCGAGATCAGTATTATGCGATAAAGCGCATAATTTCCTGTATAGGTAAAAGCATTCTTAATTTAATTTTTTTTTTAAATGAAAATTATATATAGTTATGAAAATTAAAGGAGAGCCGGTGCCGTTCCGAGAAACCGCGGTATCACCTTTACCGCATTTCCATTTGTTGCTTCTGCCATCGGGGGCTCCGATATGAAAGCGATCGTAATGGAGTTAAACCGCAGCGAATGAAGTTCGCGTGATAGTGGGTGTGCGGTTGGCGGACGGCGGACGCGCACGAACGACCGCTAATAAATTCTCACGAATCGGCGCGGCACGGCGCGGCGGGGTATCTCTCGCGTCGAATCTCGCGGCGCGGCGCGGTATTCCGCGCGGCCGACATTCGCGAAATCTCTTTTCGCGCTCTCGCGATCTAACGGCCCGCCAATGACTTATGAACTAACACGGGAAGCTGCGGTCATTCACTCGCGCCACGGGGATGGACTTAACTTCTTGTGGGACTTTGCGGTCAAGGAACTGAATTACCGGGTGTAATTTGTAGCGGCGCGGAGAGGCGCGCTCCGCGCGCGTCAGCTGTAGCCGCGCGGAACGTCTATCGCTCAATTCCGGTGGTGCTATTAAATTTCAATGGCTTACGGTGGTCCGGCGCGCAGGCAGGTGAGCTCCTTGACTCGGAGCAGTCGGAGCCTGGCGTCCCTTATCGCCGTCAGAGATTCCACGGTTATTTGAATCGAGTTCAAATTGCAATTGTATCCGGCTTTTTGTCGGTGATATACGGGGCATTAGAGGCATACGCGGTGCACCGGGATAATCGACCCCCGCGCGGCAGAGCGATATTCCCTATGGTGCTACGAGATGAATTTTCCTTCGCTAAAATTGTAATCATAATGCAAGGTTACAATTTGTATAGTTACAGGTTTATCGTTTCCGGGATCAATCATTACTTATTGTTAGGTAGTTTTAAGATTACACATCATTGGAAATTAAAAAGTCTATAATCAAATGTCAGATAAAGTAAATTACTTTTCACACGAAACAAATTTAGTTGAATTTAAGTTTCAATTAAAGAAGTGGGATAGCCACAACACCCCATGCATAATCTTAAACATTTCATACTTTTAAATCGATAACATAACTCATCTATTTATTATCTTCCAGGAAGATTCTTCCTATTATTAATTACTTAATAGATTGAGGCAGTGGCTCATTTAAGTTGAAGTAGTAAACACGTCGAACGTGCTGGAATGCTGTCAACATTGTATCTTCCAACACGGAAAGAAGGAGATTTTGCTAAAGCAAATTTGAATATTTAATTGAACAGATCTGAAAATAATTTTGTTAGATCATCAAAATAAGTATGTAGGACGCTCAAGCTGATAATTAGAATATCAAAACTTTTTGCAGCATTATGCTTGAAAGTCTTTCATAATTATTTTGATGATCGAACAAAATTATTTTCAAATCTGTATCCAGCTAAATTTTTTTATACTTTATCCTTCCTTGACCGCAAAACTCTTCTTTCCGTACACTTGTCTTATTTTTAGTCTCTAATTCTCTTTGACACACTTCCATATATTCTATGTTATATTATGTTTCTTTGTTTTATTATGTAAAATAACGTGGCGTTGCTATATATGTTATATAAAATTAAAATTAAAATTGTCGGCATAAATTTTTAACGCGGTGTTTTCTCAATTGTTGCAGTTGTGCTTCTCTTAATAATAAGCAATTAATAAATTGTAAAATACGCATATATATTTTCTTTTCTTTGTTTTTGTTTCTATATTTTAACAATTCTGTTATTTGAAAGTTTATTTTCTGTTACAAAAACAGACAGTCTTATTTTCTATTCAATATTTTAGATTTTAGATATGTAATAGAAGTTTTATTTTACGAATTATGTTTCAAGTTTATTTTTTAGTATTAGAGCATTTGTGTTTTAACTTTTTTTGTTTAAGTTACGTCTTTTAATAATAAATGATATTGAGAAATATAAATTAAAAAAGTACAGAGAAAACTCAAAAGTCTTAAAATTGAGTATTTTTACATTCCTCTATCTCTGAAAGTATAACTATAATGTAAATTTAACTATGATATAATATACTAATAAAAGTCTTTAGGTTTAATAAAAATATAATAACATTTTTTTTAGATGATCTAAACACCTCAATTAACTATTTACGTAACTTTAGATCACCTGTGTACTTAAAGATTAATAGAGTTTCTATTTATATAATATTTATATATATATATATATAAGTTTTAGATTAATACATGAAGAGCCAATTACACTAAAACTAAAATATTAAACAGAACAACGGAAAACATTTTTTAAATAGTACTAATTCTTCTTTAAAACCATGAAATCTAAATATCTGCATTAAATATCGAGTTGCTCAATATTGAAACCAAGATCATGCGCATTAACGAATCCCAAATTTTGATTCATAAATAATAAATTCCAGAACTTTACTTGTTTGTTACTTAGCTTAACAGTGCAGGTGCATCTTCCTCATTAATCCTTGCAATCGAGTGACGGCGAAAAAATTCCATTGGCTGTACCGAGAAACCGCTTATAATTCATGATGCCACTCTGTCATCACAGAGGTGGGTAATTTTTATAGAACGCGCGTCGTATGTCGCGGCGTCAATTATGTCAAACGTAAGCCTCTTACGGTTGCATATCCGAATGAAAAGTTGACTTCGTACATACTACTCGAACGATGACCGGAGAAATGTATTTGTATACGTGTGCGAATGTGTGCGCACGAAGACAGAGGTCCGGAGAGCGTGCCATAATCCGGCGCGGCTACGTTTTTTTTCCCCCTTTCGATGTCCTTCGAGATCTGCGAATCTCGGCGCGACACGGACCGCGTTGAATCTTGTATTACCTGTTGCGATCTTGTACAGATACCTGAACCGTCGATGTCCCTCATTGTAAACGTAATCCGTTACTAATACGTCCGATGCTAATGCAGGTGCATGCCCAGCCTCGTAAAAGTTTACTATAATCCAAAGTTAATAAGACTAGGCACTTTACGCTAAGGTACACGGAAAGAATAATTTGCTGAAATGCAGACCTGAAAATAATTATGTTGAATCATTTAAAAAGTTACAGCGGATGTTTAACTTGATTACTAGAATGTCAAAACTGTTTGCAGCAACATTATTATGCATGAACGCCCTACATAATTATTATAATGGCCCAGAATAAAATTATTTTCTGATCTGTATCCAGCTAAATTTTTAAATGCTGCAGTAAATTTATTTCTTCCAATTTATTACTTAATTTTTATCTAATTCATAAGAAACAAGTTTAAATAGCAAGTTTTTTTTCTATTATTTTATTTTGCCGTATGGTTAATTGACTACATTGTTTTTACATCATAATTCCATGCCTACTAGTAACTGGATTAAATTCTGAAGTGACTATGTCCTATGGACATTTGAACTGAATGACTTAGCAAGACCAGTTGAGGTTGATTACATTGTACGTAATCTCATATCATGTCAAAATATCGAGTAATACAATTTAGACGGTAGCATTTATATTCATAATGTCATCGTGAAGCAACGAGCATTCTCGAAAAGAATCACATGACGTGCCTCTCGAAGTCTTACAAAGTCTAGAGTAGACGCGTAGGCGTTCAGTCCAGTTCAGTCGACTCTAAAAGGCTTGCATGGTAAAATGAAAGAGAGATTAAGAGGCACGATATACAGAAAACGTCTCAGAGTTGATATGAAATGAACATATAATTTTATTACAGTTATTATTATTTTATTATTAGAAGAGAAAGTGAAATTATAGGCCGTGTAGGTATTATGAACACTCATATAATCTCCGTTATTAGATAACGAATTGCTAGTAATTACTTAAGGAATCATTTATTTAATAGATTGCTGTTATGTATGGTGCTAATATATCAATACACAACAGCTAATAATCGTTATATTTAACTTTTCGGAACTTTTTCGAGATATTATTTTAACATTTAATTACATACTTCCTCATTGTTTTTAAACTTGATTATTACAAATGTACGTACCCTCGTGTTTTTTTTATTATTTAAATTTTAGTTTGGCTATACACATTTCGAGTTATGCATTATTCAATATCATAGTATTTTGTTAATATGGCAATGTTGGTAATATAGTCACTATCGAGATTTTTATAATTCTTCAATAAATCGATTGTCACTCTACAGGGTTGCATTCAAAAACATTACAGATATTATTTTATCCTTGTTTAGCATTAAACAAGGATTGTTTCTGAAGGAAAATTCTAAACCATGAAAAATTAAAAATATATAATTTTGTAACAAAATATTATGTTTTTTAAACAGAACCAATTTTTAAATTTATTTTTGTGGTGGTCCATATTACCACCCCTGTTTCTCTTTGATCCATTATGCAGTGTCGTCACACTTTTATAAATCACGTTCTAAGTAATAAATATTTCATAACTTTAAGTCTAGAATCTATTAAACAACATTTGATGAATATAATCGTTAAGTTTTAATATAAAAAATTGATTATTATTATTAACATAGTTATTTAATAAAATATAAATGGGTGCCCATAATACCACTTTCTGCTTTATATTATTATTATATTAAAATAATATAAAAAAGTCGTTAAAGGATGACTAACAGAATTTATACATTAAAATATAATATGTGAAAAATATAAAAGAAAAAATTTTTAATTGTGGAAGTTGCAATGAACAAAACCATTTCGATAGTTCAAAATATTGATTTTAAATTTTGCAAGAAATAAATTATTTTTTATTAATTCCACGTTAAAAATTAAATCAGTTATTTTATTTCATCCTCTTTAACATTCTTTTTCCATTTTAATAGCAAGTTAGATATATGTATAATCGTATACTACTGCTCCTCGGATTGAATTCTAGTTAGAGTTTAGTGCAACTAATGAGATCATTCTTTGTGTCGAGACACTGTCGTAGATTGAGTTAAGACGTGCTTTCGACTTGCTCTATGTGTACGGCAGCTGCCGCTTAGAAAAAGTTTATTGCTCACATATTACAGTACATTTATTCATGCGTGTACGCAGCCCATCATAATTCAACTGTAACAAGTTACTTGGATGCCGCATATATCCAACTTCTCTATACAAATCGTTATTTAAATTCGCGTAAATGTCAGAAATAATGGCTCGGTCCATGATCGAGCAATCCTATAATTGTGATATATATAAGTGGATATATGAGATTATTGGTTAGGGATGTTCGCTTTTATGGAGAACATCATGTAACACGAGACGGCACCAACGTCCTCTCTTCTGGAACAGTTTAGCACATTTGTTGGCTATCAACATGTTTTTGCGATGCTCGCGTGTGTATTTGCATATCGTATAAAATTAACATGACATTCTTCTGCGACGATGGGTGCGGGTTAGTCGTTTAACACTGAACGCAATGTAATCAAGTACTTTACAAGTAGCAATTATTTTTACGAAAATTTACATTCTCGAAAAGTTCATCTCATTTCTCATCACAGCTTTTTCAATTATCTTACACTTGAAAAAATTACTTCGTAAGGTGACCCAATCCTCTAGTCACACATTTTTTATAGATAAATTATGGACTATGCTCACGATTAGAATTAATCGGGATAGCACGTTGATGTTAATAGCATTTATGCGATAAAAGACAGCGGGCGAACGAGCAGCGAGGCTGTTAGCGAGCAAGCGCCCGAGGTTGCGCGCAGCAACGATTTTCGTCGCAATAAAATCTTCCAGGGGGATGTAATTACACCCGATGTCAGTTAATCGTCGATGATCGAAGGCCGCGGCAGCAGCGGAACGCTGTCGCTTACCCGCTAATTACGGGCTTTGGTTATTAATTCGAGCGAGCTGGGCGTAACCAGCCGTTTCCCCGTATTAGATAGCGCCGTTAATTAATTATTTTCGCGGGCAGACTTGTCGCATAACGTGTACGGCGGAGTATGGCTGGCACGATTGATGTCCTTGCAAACCCGGCGGTGGTTTATATCAATCCGTATGTCCGGAAGCGGGACGGAGGAGAAAAGGAGGGTGTGGCGTAGATCGTAAGTTCGTCTCCCGTATCGGTATTCGAGCCTAGAAATTTTTGCAATTTCCTAGGTACATTAGCGCAAACGAGAAGTCTTTATTACCGCGCGTGGACGCGGCTTTGACTTAATATAATGCCCGTCTAATGCACTTTAAATGCGTTCGCGCAGGCAAACCCGTTTCGGCCCGCTTGACGTTTTGTGATAATCGACCTTTTTGTCTTCGATCGGCCGGGTTAATAAACGCCAATGTGATCGCGTTTGAGGAATGCGCAGGTGATTATTGCAGGCCAACTTTTGGTTTCAATTTTATATATCGGTAGGGGGGGGGAGGGGGATTTACGACGAACGCGAGTTCTTGTGCTTGTTAAAGGCACACAGTTGAGTACGAATACGTGGAGTATAATAAATTCTCCTGTTTACGCGCTCATGCGAGATGCAGTCATATACAACGAATACATAGTTCGTATAATCTATGAAGTTCTAAAAATAAAATCGCGGACTCTCTCGTTAAATTATGAGCAAGTATCGAAAGCCTAAATGTCTTAATTAATGTAATTTATAACTTGGCCAATGATTCAGTAACAAGCATTTATATTTGACCATGTGATTTGTACAAAAATTTGTGGAAAGAACGATTTTGCAAAGATGTCTAAAAATTTAACTAGCTACAGATCAGAAAATAATTTCGTTGGATCACTAAAATAATTACGTAGGATTATAATTAATTTTCCAACTGGTTTCTAAAATGTTAAAATTTGCTCATTATGCTCGATCCCTCGTAATTATTTTGATAGTACAACAAAATTATTTTTAAATCCGTATTTAACAAAACTTTCAGATATTTCAGCGAAATTATTCTTTCCGCACTGAGAGAAATGTTTGGTAAAATCAACCAAAGTTTAGTTGAATAGTGATCAAATGAATTTTATAGTGATAGTTACTAAATATATAGTTGTTTTGACCAAACAGTTTGTAGCCAAATAATTATTTTTATACAACAAATTACAAAAAGTTTTGTTAAATGTTACTAAGTTTTTGGTACCAGTAACTATAAAATTTATTTGATCATTATTCTACCAAACGATTTCTCTCAGTGCGTGCATATCTGTCGTAATAATAATGTGTAACATAAGCGCACATAAATATCTCTTAATTGAATGCATTTTTTTACATAGATATATCTGTACATAGTATATACAAGTACAATGATGAGGTGTAAAAAGGCGTACATAATGAGTGAGAAGAGCCGAGTTAAGGAAATGAAATAGTGCTTTAACAGCGTGTAACGTTCTGTTACGGATCTAAACGGATCTAAATGAAACCGTGGAAGCCTCGTTCGTCAACAAAATAACGATAATTACGCGAGTGCGAGGTAATACTGCGTCGGATGTGAGTTTCCGCTCTCGATCATAGCAAGACGAGCGGCGCGTTCGTGGAGTCGCGCGTACGGATCGTTCAATTTCACCGTCGCCGTAAGCGGGTATACGATCCTTCGGTCGGGACATTGCGAGAAGACAAATTTCACAACCCGTTCGGGTGTGACGGAACGCGCTCTTCGTGTCCGTCCGTTCAGCTAATTTCCCTGATCGTGACGAACCCTGACGTGATAATTAAGCGAGATCCCTATATCACGCGATGATCGAACTGATTTCTCGTGACAATGACAAAGTCGCGCGCTGCGGATTATAATATCTTACGGTAACCATATAATTTACAGTTATTTTAAGT
This sequence comes from Solenopsis fugax, assembly GCA_003595255.1. NCBI lineage: Eukaryota > Metazoa > Arthropoda > Insecta > Hymenoptera > Formicidae > Solenopsis > Solenopsis fugax. The sequence continues at coordinate 14,942 of QKQZ01048821.1, forward strand.
CACGAAAGATGATCAGACATTTAATTACGTCTTCGTCTCCCTTCATTCTGAACCTGTTTTGAATAAAAATGGCATGTCTCTTTCGTAATATCAGCCGACATAAAATCTCGTTTCAGTTTTAAATGAAATATTTTTTATTACGCTTATTTTATATAATAAATAAGCTTGATAGATAAATTGACGTCTTAATGGTAGTAAGATAAAAAAAAATTCATTTCTCTTTTTCAGCAGTTAGATTTTTCATGTAATTTACATTCTGCATTCTTTTTTATTTATTTTCTCATTTATAATACGCATAAACATGAAGAGATACGCATATTTCTTCAGCTTTTCAAGTTTTTTTTTTACAAAAATTACCGTCACTAATTGAATTTGCTGCAAAAATCACTTTCGTGGCAGCCGGTGCGTTTCATTTCTTGTAGAAAACGGGGTAGAGGTTGAGAAACACTTTCGGCGTAGCGAAATGGTTGGGCATTAAGGGGGACCGTGCCAAAATGACACGCTCACCGTAAATTCGCGTTTGTTTTCAGGATGCTGTCCCCGGGACAAGACGCGCCGCCCAGTAATTACTCGTCCGGCAATGTCGTTCTCCAAGGTGCGCCCTGCGGTCAGTGCCGAGACCTGTGCCCCGCCGGATACGTACCACACTTTTGGCGGTGAGTACCCATCACGCATTACCTTCGTTCTTGCCGTTCGCAGACGAGGAGCGCAGGTGCAAACCGTCGATTTTCCCGCTCTGCGCCGAAAGGAAGGGGAGAGCCGAGGTCACGTTGCAAAAAGATCTCGACTCGGACCGACTGACCCGGGTAGGATCTTGAGGTCAGCGCCGCGCGCGTGATGGGCGGATCGATAAGACGTTGAAAAAACATTCCTCCGCACAAAAACGGAGAAATGATTGCGATGGGTGGCAACCGTCCCGTTCCATTCTGTGAGCGCGATGGATCGGGTCCATGTACGATGCGATTGTACGATACCTATTCTTTAAATCGGAATCACTGTATTATTCATTGAAAGATTGTGAACAGTCTGATTTTAGTGTTATTACTGTATCAATCAGTGGTACATGAACTGTCTGTGATAATACACTCCGATTACGATCAGTACGAGTATTCCGCTTCTTAATCGGAATCACTGAAAGACAGTGAATAATCCCTGATCACAGTTATAAGTATAGTACTGCAAATCAATAAGACTTCACTCTGATTCAGAGAGTATATTTTTCCATGTACAATTTCAAGTAAAGCCGACAGAATAACGCGTATCATTCCGAGAGAGTATCGGGAAAGAGAAATTGATAGGTAGATCAAAACGTACTTATCTCGGGTTCGCATTCTCTTAGAGTGCTTGAGCCACAAAAACTGAATTAATGAGAGACTTTAAACAATTTTGCGCATGAAGTGGTTTATTTCATGACTTTTTCATATGTATAATTTGGAAAAGACTAAACTAATGACGGTAGCAGCGTTGAGCCAAGTATAAGTTAGACCGGCCGAAGACTTCGAGAAACTTTTTGTTTTGAAACTTAGTTTATGAACAAGATACAAGCGATAGCTTTAATTTAGTCAAGTATCTTTAGCTACCTGGTTGTTATCGTGCATCGTATTTATTCCACTTTGCGTGAAAGACGGATCAGTACGGCATCTATCTACTTCTACGATCTCGAAAGAAACTGAGCGAGGAAAGCTTTCTACATCAATGCAGAGCTATAGTAGCGATGTCGGTTCCGTTCATTGGGTTTATAGGCCTGATAGAAGCATATGATTAGATTGTATCAGATAGTCGCTGCCTCGCATTAGCCCGCGAAGCCTTTAGCATTCGAAATATTCAGTCAAGTGTTTTTCTTCGTGATCCCGAATAAGATAAGAATTTTCACGCTTCAACACTTTACTTTTCAGTAGTGATTCATTGGGTTTTCCTAATTGATAAAAGTTTCTAATCGAGTTTCTATCGAAATGTGCGATGGTCTTCGTCCGTAAAGGAGTCCCGACACGTGGAACGTCCGATCTAAGCTGGCGCGACTATGGATCGTAGATCTCGCGCGACGCGCTCGATTCCCCGATCTCGATGGTTTGTTTCTGATGCGCACGGCTGACGTCGCGGACCCTCCGCCGATCGTTCGATCAGGTTAGCCTTCGACGCGAGAAATCGAAGGAGGCGCAAAGGAGGCGGTTAGAAGAAGAGCCGGGCCGCGTATATAGGGGCGAGCCGGCTCCTCTCCTCCCCGCGTTGCTCTCGCAGCGAGCTCGAAAGAGGGCAAAACGAGCGTTTCTCGGCGTTCTCGGGTCGTAGGGTCGACTCGTCGGTCTCACGCGAGCCCTGCGTGCAACGAGACCAGCGATGGGGGCCGTTCCAAGACGAATCGGTTGGCAACCGAGGTAACTCACGGCCAGGGGGATGGGACGTGGGGGATGCGGGAGCGGGAGAGGGATACGTATGTTGGTCTGTAATTAACATACCGAACCTCCCTTGAACCAGCGCGCCAGGCTCGGTCGACCAGCCGCTCGTTCGTTCGTCCGTTCGTTCGTTCGCTCGTTCGCTCGTTTGCTCGTTCGTTCGCAGGGTTGTACGTTTCGTGGTTCGCGAAACGTATCTCGCCTACTAGTAGTACCATCCGGGATCCATTATCGCCTTAGAGCAGCTGAGCAGCACCGACAGATTTCATATCTCCGGCTTCCTTCCCGCGGCTTTTAATATGCGCGGGCGAGAGTTTACCCTTTCGCTATTAAACACGAGAGTAGTTGGCTGATGTATGGCACCATCTCTTTGCCTTGTCTGAGAGAATGATCGTGGGCGTTCAATCGGAACTGACGTGAACCACGAACGGCCTAACGGTCAGCGTTTTATTTTCACTGATAATGAAAGTAACACAAATACGGTGTCGACAGAAGCGTGGTCTGTGTACATCATGCATTTAGCACCATACTTACTTACTACCGCATTAATTATACAAGACGCTGATAATTTTATATTAAGCGCGCGATTCTCGTTACATAAGATCGAAAGTCACATTACTCGTTATAAACTGTTCCGACTGTGTTCTAATATCAAGTATCAATTTCTCTAATTATCAGTCTAATAAGAGAAACACCGTGGATAATTTTATGTTTCACCATTACGCAATTTTGTCTTGGCACGCAACATGGTTGTGGCTGCTTCGACTTGTTAATGTCATTAGGCTTTCTACAGCTCTAAGAACGACCACTCGACGGATCCGGTAATCATCGGCCATACTGTAGCCATGTCTTCCTTCGATTGTCGCGCGTTCCGTGTTTACTGCCTGGCGTCTAAGTGCGGAGCCGTGATGCAAAAAAAGAATGTCTTGTAACTCCGCCGAGCGTGTCTGCGAGGAGCTGCGACAGCTCGATGAACTTGACGAGGAAAGTGGCGCATAATGAATACCCGTTATTTTTGATTCGATTCGTCACGAGGAAATAGCCGCTAAAATGTTGGGGTTCCGTCATCTCTCCGCCGCATAGATGAGCCTCTACGCTTCTTTTAATGTCCTCCCAGAGACGATGAACATCGACAAGGCGAGTTGGAGCTCTGCCTCTTCACGATCGCCGTGGCATCCCGTCATTGTCGTCACGTCTCGTTTCGATGACGCAGGAAAGTGAAATTACGGCACGCGGAAGTTTCGGAGAACCGCCTGATTTACCTGTCTTAACTGCGAGTTTACGAGTCCGTTTTATACGCCGATGATATTCTAAATCTTACGTAGAATGATATTACGAAGTATTTTTAACTTTTCGTTTTTATGAATACGTCGTTAAAGTTTTATGGCTTCTTTTCTATCTTCGCCGCATATTGGTGTTCGGTGGGAATGGTTTATGTCCTTCGAGATAAAAAGTTATGGACGTTTTTATATTATATATAAATATACACACACATATATATATAATCATTTTTATACGGAAGAATAAGAAGAATTGTACTTTATTTTATATAACAAATGGCTTTGTTGCGACGCCCATATTTTCCATAAGAAATATAGTCCCTGATCTCAGGATATTGAGGCTCCAGGTGCGCGTGGGCTTACGGCTTACACGGAGAACACCTGTCGAGTGAACGACGTCGCCGACTCGCACAAAATGAGAGTTGGGCACAGGCGTTATCGCGCCGTGTAAATATTATAGAGGCGAGAGNTCGCGCCGTGTAAATATTATAGAGGCGAGAGTACTTTGCTAATCGCGATTTTAAGGGGACTGCATTGGACTGCGGGCTCGCGTTTCACCCTCTGAACGCGGTCGTATTGCTGCCACGGTTAAATGTCCTTCAGATGAACGCGAGTAGACCTAATTAGCGGCTACCGAAGCGGTCGCGGTGTACCGTAAAAGGCAGGACATGA
>QKQZ01048824.1:0-43725 GCA_003595255.1 Solenopsis fugax
GGCTCCGTTCTCTTTTCTCTCGTGTCCGTCGATTGTTTTACACGCGCGACGCTTGTCGCATTAACGCTCCAAAGGAGGTCGACGTCGCGTCGCGTCGCGTCGCGTCGCGTCGCGTCGTCGGCGAGAAGAGCACTCATCGTAGACGCGCGGCGTAAACGCAAACGTTTCGCGTCGTGGCTTTTACTATAGTTACTATACTCGCGTTTCGTGCGTCGCGAGTGTTGCTGCGCGCAAATTCCTTCTTTCTCTCCGCNCTTTCTCTCCGCAGCAGGATTACAAATCCGCCCGCCGTCGCCGCCGCGCCGCCGCGTATCCCGGGATATCTCATTTACCTCACATTCTCTGACTCGCGCAATTTTTTAACCGTCCCGACTTCACAAATGTTTTTCCAAAATGAGATTTCGCGAGGCTATTACATCGCGTAACGGGCCTCAACCCCTCGGGCGCTCCTCCCCCTCGGCCATCCCCCTTCACCCCTTTGTCCCCGCCATCGCCACCACCACCGCCGCCACCGCCGCCCCGGTCGTTATGGCGCGCTCTCTCATCGTGAAAGACCCTCGATTCCAGACTCGGCTCGTCCAGGCCGGCTCTCTACTCCGCGCTTCAACGGAGCGTCCAACGACTAGTTCTCTCGTTCCCTTCTGTTTCTAGCTCCCTCCCTCCATTTCCCCCGTGCCCCGTGCCCGCCTTTCCTCGCTCTATCGCAGCACGCAATTTTCCCGGGCTTTCCCACGCCACGCGCAGAGCCGTCTTAATCCATGAATAGGGAATTCTCCAATTTCAGCATCGGTGCTTTGTTTAATCAATGTAGAAATATTAAATACCACTCTCTACCGAGCTCTACCAACTTACCGATTGAATATAACTTCCGAAAAGCGCAGAGAACGATGAGAGTGAAAAATGTTTCATTTGTGAATTTTATTATCTAAAAGACACAGTACGTTTGAGTACGTTTAGAACAATGGTCAAGGCAATCCTGAATGTGCGTCGATGCGGTTCGTTCATCGGGATCGGGCTTATAATCCGAAAGACCCCTAACAATGTGTTCTCTCTCGGGAGGGGGACTACAGAGCACGACTATGAGAGGCAATCACCATGGACACGATACTTCCCGAATGCCATAAGCGCAATGCCACTATGGGGTGAACGATGGATCTTGCTGGATCTGCACCATGTGTTTCGCTTTTCTCTCTTTATGGATGAAACACGCAAAATGTTTTCTCTCTGTCCGCATGAGTTTCACGCGTTGAATATCGACGAATATTACGAGTGCTAATCGATAATCGTCGACGAAGCCGCGACGATGGAGGAGGCCGGATGGAGAGAAAGAGAGAGAGAGAGAGAGAGAGATAGAGTGGAGAACCGGTTTGATCGCGATCGCGTAGGCGATCTGTCGGCTACGCGAAGCGCGAAGCCTCCTTACCTGCGCTTCTGCTCCGCTTTTCCTCGTTGAGGAGAAGTCGACTTCGCGGAAATAACGCTACCGTCCCTCCGTTACGCCTCCGGCTGTCGTGACACGTAACGACTCGCTGGCGAAGCACGGCGGGTTTGTTGTAAAGACGCGTGAAGCCGTGTAAAGCCGTGTGCACTGCGAGAGGCATTCATTCTTTAACGCGCCAGCGTTCATCGTTGAGAGAAATTATTTTTTTTTCTCTTTTTATAAATCATTATAACTTCGATCACTTTGCAATCTTTGTTTGAGAACTGTTCGCGCAGATTTACTTTGCGATTTTGCACGCCGCTTAAGGCACTAACCGAGAATCAATTTATCCAACAGCTGCGAACGAACGGAAACTCATTTCCGTTGTAAAGTACTACAAGTACTTGTCATCACTTTCCTCTCCGATTTTTCCCTCGTAAATCTGATGATCAGTCTATAATGAGTGCGAAGGGAGTGAACGGATCGCCGTATTTTGCTTCGAGTGACTATTTACGTCCGCTGAAAAGGTCCGTGTGTAACATTTTACGATTGCTACATGTCCAATATAGCATTGTCCGTAAAAATAGATAAAGGTCTAGTGATATTTGTTGCGAATGATTATCTGTCCTGGCATATTGTATTTGGACCATTTATGTTACAACGTCGATCGCATGTCCGCGTTACGTAAGAGCGAGTTACTTATCGGTCATAGAATGCCCCATTTGGGCCTAATAATATCGAGTTTCTATTTAATCATGAGCTACCGTTGATGTCGGTACGATTTCGTGCTTACAATAGTTTAATGGTGCATACAACCGTTCTTAAAAAAAAAAAAAAAAAAAAAANAACGATACCGTGTCCGCTCTAGTAAAGGAATAGATTGCCTTTGCGTATGACGAAGGATAAATTTTACGATTATTGTCTGTACATGGAGATTATTGATCGGTTGTCCGTTTCTCATACAAAAGGATATCACGAGTCGTATGGCCGATCGATGTTGGCATAATTTATCGACTCGTGTTATTTTTTTAAGTCGAAATGTGCAACGATACATCTAAAAGTGATTGCAAATTCATAATTGTATAGTCTGCTTGTATATCTCGTCTCGCATTACATGAAAATAGGGTCTTTCAATCACGTTTCTGCGATAATTTCGCGACACAAGTACTATAAATGAGATTGTGCAACGTCAAAGTTCAATCGATGGATAAAACACCGGATTGGCAAAATTACAGAATTAGCGGACAAACTCCTTTTATAGTCGGCAGGTTATAAATACGGTGATAGATGTGAATCAGTGATTCTTTTATTGTAAATTCCATTCATCCTTTATCACAGTCCATTCATTATAATGACGCAAACTAGCGAAAATTTTCACATTCGGTATCGCTCTTCATTCAATCCGCGTAATTCGCGTCGCTTCTCTATTCGCTTCATGCGTCTCGTTTCTTCGCGAGCGAGGAACGTTGACACTAAATTCGATTGCATATCGCAATGACGACTGCATTCAGATGTTATTACTACCTGAAGTTTAATGGCGTCGCGCTATTCATGCTCGCCGATTCAGAGTTTAGGTGCAGTTAGGCAAAGTTACGACCGATATTATAGGCTTTCCAATGTAGTCCGAAAGATATCGTTGCAACTGTGGTCGTCAGTATATTTACGTTGCAAAAATAATCGCTGCTACGTTAAACTCGTAGTATCAAATTATATCCAGTTTGAGTTATTTTTAATCATTTCTGTAGATCGCCGTTGCTCCTACTCAAAATATCGTTAATTTAACTAAAATAATGGAGTTGAACAATTTAACGCAATAAATGTTAAATTTTATTCAAATGTGGTTTATTATTTATTAAGTATACATACGTTAATATGGAGGCTGTTTATTTTAAAACTATTACTAAGCAATTCGACTACAAAAAATGAGTTGAATAAATGAGGTTCTTTTAGCTACAGGTTTTGTTAAAAATAATAAGTCTTGAAATCTTAAAATAATAAGTTTCGACCCGAAAGTTAAAAATAACAAACTGTCATTGAACTCAAGAATTGGTTTAAATTTGATTCTTTAATTTAACAGTGTAACTTTCTTCGAGACAGTTATTCGAATTTTCACTGAACATAATATTTCTCGTATAGATACGCAGTCGATGAAATGATCAGCGATGAAATTTCGCAACGATAATCGCGTGCTGATCTTTTCGATTACGATTTAATTGACGTTAATTTAATGGCCAGAAGACTTATGGCAGTCAATGGTGATAATTACGCGACGCAATTACTTGGCGACGTTTCGTTATCTGCGAAATGCGACTGTTTGCGTGAATTTCGCTCGATCTGCGCGCCGTGATGAATTCAAACGAGCTCAAATGGTGCATTGGAAGTCGATTTAACGTCGTTCGCGATGTCCGCCGTGCAAACTGTAACACCGTATTGCGAGATACTTTACGTATCAAGATTTATTGGCGAACGTGCTAAATGGGAATCGGCCGGCCGTGACGAAACACAGCGTGAGAAAGCGTCGCGCGCGTCTCGCGCGTCTCGCGCTATGCCCGATAAGTGAGGAGAAAAAAGCCGGGAGGAGACACGGATCGGAGGAAGGGTCGCGGGCGATGATAGACGTATGTATGTAGACGCACGTTGCGTTCCTTCATTGAGAGCCAGGGTTGCGAAAGTCCCCGTACCGTATTTACGGCTCGCGTTGCGCCCGCGACGTGATTCGAAATAAATATACATTCGAGTAGACTCAGCGGTAACAAAGAAACCATTAGATTATTTATGCGAGGCTGTCGCCCAGTCGCCCAGTCGCCGCGCGCGCACGTTACGCGTTACGCCGTCTGCCTCTAAAGAGTTCGTTCGCCCACGTCCGTGTTGCTCGCAGGCTGTTCCCGCGCTCTGCGGAATCGACCACTTCAGAAATTGGAAGTTGTATCGGTGCAAGAGAACGAAAACCGAGAATTCTCCGTTGTACCGGGCGCGCGCCGCGATGTCGAAATTGCGCTCCCCGAAACAAATTGCCACGTATTCGTTCGACGGTCGCGATCGTTTCTGCCCTTGGCAGACGCTTCAGTTGAGCATCTGCTGAATTACCGGGCGCAATAACGTGGCAACGCTGCGACTGATATGAAGCTGTACGTACCAGACGCGATTAATCGAGACCGTGATGATGGCGATCAAGTCGTGGCCGCCCCGCATGGAAGCCCCGAGCCCCGCGAGAATGCATTCGCGTTGCAGTTTAGACCGCATCGCGATATCTGACCTCATTGATAGACTGCCAATACCGAAATTAACAATCTCGTCTACTGCATCCTGCATCGCGCCAATCAAACTCCTTTTCTCAAACAACTGCAACTTTCGCCATGCACTTCGGGTCGACGACTCGATCGTTAATATCGAACACTTGTAGTCTGCTTTTTTTGTTTGTATGCAAACTTATCACTTATCATCAAGCAAATATTGTTTCTCTCTTATATTTTTGCAAACATTCCTGTTTGATCGATGGTGTGCTATCACCTTAATTAATCATCTGTAATTCATTTGCTAAAGATATTGCAGAATGCTGATCGAATCTTAAAAGGAAACTTCTGTTTATTTTTTGTTTCATCAAGTGATTATTGGAATTCCCACTGGATTTTCCTGTCTGTTTTAATGACAGATTTTTTTCAAGGAACACTTTGTACACCATATGGCATATAGATATCACATTTATGATGCTAGCATCTTGTTTTTCGAAAATTTAATATATATAACTGGTAGAACACACTCTCTCTGATCCTTTTCTAAAGATTTCTAGAGTTCTTGATAGATTTAAAAAGAGTTCTCGTGAGAGTTATCACTGCTAAAACATTCTATCAATGAGAATTTATGACGAATTGACCATGATGTTTTATGCGGGCGGAACTCTGCTGCCCATCCTTGATTTGATGTGTCGTTTCAGAGCATGTGTTATTATTTGCTATAAACCTGCCGGAAATGTATAATACAATAAGAAGTGATGACAAATGCTGTCAGAACGAATTAAGAATTAAAATTAAAAATAAAAGACTCGCAGAGAAAACGCGAAGTACAAAATTTGTCATTGTTATTTTAATGGAGGTATGGAACTCGTTACTTTTTCTGACCGATTGGAATCGAATAACTGTCCCGGGATTTTGCAGGGTTGAAGTCGACGACACGCGATTTAATAAAACAGACGAAGTGCATGAAGTGTTTTAACGATAGCGCGTTGTATTTTTGAAGGAAGAGCGATAAAGAAGTTCCTTCGGCCTCGTTGATCTGGCCTCGTTCCACTAATAAGCGTGCTTCATCCTGCGCCAACCGGCCTCGTTTCGCATGTTTTTCTCGCCTTGCAAGCTAAAGCGACAAAAAAAAAAAAGAAGAAAATATAAAGCGTCAGACAATTTTCCCCTTTTCAAGACATTGACATTAGACTTTTAAAGCGACGCGAATAGAAACCATTAAATGACTGGGTCGAAACCCGGCGCATTTGCTAATTGCTTGCCGTTTAGCGATAGATGAAGCGAAATTGAAGGCGTAACCCTAAAATTTTAACAGATGCAATTGAAACGAGGAAAAGTAAGTCTGCTCGGTTATCACCATATTATCGTGGTAAGCCACGCAAGGACTTAATAGAGATAAATTACGCCTTATCACGCGGCTTAAATAACAGACTTAATACGAATTAACTTTAGATAATTAAAAATAGACGTGGACTTGTGTCGTGCGATAATTTCATGAAACGCGATATTTATATTCGTCCTTCGCGAAAGCTTTCTTGACTTTTTTACAAACTATGAATTTTGATGTTACTTATTTCGCTGTACAAATATTTTATTAATAGAATATTTTGAAACTTCGTGTTTTGATGCACATTTTCTTCGTCCATCTATTTTTCAACGTTCGATCGTTCGGCGATACGTCCTCGTTGAGGGCTTATGACACTAACGGTTTTACACGTTATCGAGTCGTTGGTGGCCTATGAATGACAAATTAGCTTCGAAGCGGGTTCTATCGAGTGTATGTACATCACACACGCTGCTCTTATTTTCGGCGCTTCTCCTACATATTAAAAATACGTTTTTGACGAGAGATAGCATGGCGGTCGATAAGAATGTCATTCGTGTCTGATCAGGTAGAAAGATTGCGCAAATCCACATCCGTTCGGCACCTTTTGCTTTTTCCTCGTGCTCGGTAATGAATGAAGATCATTAAATTCTAATTTGAAAACTGTAGAGGGAAATATAGGGAATATAGTTTTGTCGATAATTTTAGAGTTAGGTGCACACACAAGGCGGCAATTTGTTCTCCCATTTGTATCAATCAATTTGATGTCGCGCGTCCGTTTCACGTACGCGCCGTGCGCGCTGTGCGCGTACATTTTCGTTCAACGGACTGACGCTTGTCCGATACTCGTCCGAATGCCTCGCGAGACTTGTGGCGACGTTAATATATCTGTTATCGATACCTTTCGACCCCCAGCCCGTGTGGCCAGTGGCCGTCGTGTTCCGCGGCGCGCGGCGCTCAGAAAATCGCGCAAGCCGGTTCCGTATATCGGTATAGGGTCATCCGGACTGTCCGGAGGCCCATCAGTATGCGTGCTTGCAGTTATGCGTGAAACACATCGCGCGTACGTGCGTCTCCGCACGCGCGCGCGCGCGCGTGTGTGTGCGTGTGTGCGCGCATTTGCGTCATGTGGGTTCGTTGTTTGTCCCGAGGGCAGAACGACCAGCTGTCTCCGCGAGTCTCGTTTTATTTGTGTCCCTTCGCCCCTCGCCTACCCGGCGTGACCTCACCACCACCACCACCACTACCACCATCATCATCACCACGCCACTACCACCATCCCTCCCCTCCCCTCTCCCCAGGCTCCACGCATCGATCGCCAGCATGCGTGTAAGCATCGATGCACTCCGTGCATGTAGGGAGTAAATAGTATAGTCGTGGGTACCAGCCCAGTTATGGGCACGGCACGAGGATATCGGCGGAAGGAACCGCCCGTCGACAAGCCTTCTTTCACGATAAAGCCCAAAATTACGATCGATTTTTTTTTCTTTTTTTTTTCGGCGCGGCTATACAAATATATCACATCGTAAAACTTATGTTCACTTTGCATCACGAACTAGCCGCGATTCCGTATGTTCGAAGGTAACTGTGACCGACTGCAACGAACTCTCACATAAATTAAAAATAAAACGTCGTTAGAAGAACAAGTTGCTCGCGAAACTAGCCGCGCTAGTTTGTTGCTATTCTGGCGAACCTATCTGACGATCCTATAGTATTCGATTTTTGCAGGTGCCTCGTATCTTTTCGTTATAAAAATTGCATCCACCTCGATGAAGCTCCGTCCTTTCCTCCGCTTTGGCCGCTTCGCAAAATTACGCTCGATTTGTCCTAAATTAACAAGTTATAAGCTACTAAGCTGGAAAAGCTGGTCAGCGCCGCGCCCGTTGCTGAGCTCGGAACTTGCAACAGCTCATAACCGCGTTACCGTTCTTTTTTTTTTTATCTCTAGAATATGTAATAATCTTCGTTGAACACCTGGGGCATACGAACCGCGCGCCATGCAATCTTTCATCGTGTCGATATCAGCTGCTCACCTCCCGGATCGCATTCGCTAAAAGCGAATACTAGCTTTTCCAATCTTTTTTGTGTAACGAAGTTGCGGCGGTAAAGATGTTACGGTTCTTGAATAAATAGGAATCGTTTATTTAGCGAGAGAGAATTATTGCCGGTAGAATTTTGTAGAATTTTGTTATCTCTCGATTCCACATCGCGCGTACAAATGTAAATGGTTTAGATACTCGGTAAAATGTCGGCTAAAGTGCTCTGTGCTCTTTCTTTAGATTAATATTTTGTGATTGATAATTAAGACGGAATGAGCGAACGTAGACGTGAAATGCGGAGGTAGCGTAGCCTGCGTAGCGAATTGTGAATTATTGCGCCATATATAGTCGCCGAGTTAAAACGTATAGTCATTCTTTATTCACATTCACGCGCGTAGTCGCTGGAAAGAAGAACGAAAGCTTTACAACTATGTCTCTTGTGCGAGAGGACATTCACAAAAGAATGTCGTGAAAAGGGAGAAGCGGAGAAGAGATAATCGCTTTGTTTGTATCTACAAAGGGAATACGTCAATGCAAATATCTGTTAAAAAATTGACCAACAGCGTGCGTTGATGTTCCATCAAACGTTTGCTTCTTTCGTAATAGTGACTTTACTAGGAAGTTAATTAACATTTTCGCGCTCGAAACGCTATCGTGAACGATAATCTGGATGAGATAACTCCAAGACCGGGCGATCGATGAATCACGAGTGAAATACTGCGCGTTTTTTTTTTTTTTTNTTTTTTTTTTTTTTTTTTCATCCAAACGATTTTCTCGTTCTCTTATTTCCGGCGAGAGATCGTCGGTCTTTTGTCTCGTAGACGAACTTTAGGCAGTCGAAGGAGTGGGGGGGGGGACAGGGAGGGAATCATGTCTGGTGCCACTTTGAGACCCGCACAGTCCATTAACGACCAACATCTGGCCCTTGCCAGCTGCCATCCGGTAAAAGGCAATCCACGACCCGCGCCTAGCGCGATATATTTCGTTCGAATATTTAGGCTCGTTTCTCATCGCGCACATTCGTTACTTCTTCGACAACAATTAATATCGATTCAGCAAACTGAAACTCGTGGTTCTGAAATTGTGTTCGTCTCGGTACATTAACGCTACATTTAATACGTGAGAAACATGCACTTGAACAATGGAACACCATAATCTCCGATTTCATCGTGTTTAGCTAAACGCTTCAGTTTAAGATCCGCTCTCGCGTCATAACGCGAAAAGATTACCTTTGACTATCGCGAAGTTTATAGATATTCTCAAGTTTTATGATATTCCCTGGCGGCGCAAATTGTGCAGCGACTGCGAAATATTGCTCCAATAAAAATTTACTGCCTCGCGTGCAGTCGCGCGGATTTCATGTTGCGTTCGAAGGGGGCGAAGCGAATACGGAGTTGCGATCGTCGCAGAGATATCGCTTATAAAAGAAGAAAAAGAAAAAAAAAAAGAACGAGGGAACGCGAAACAATATAGCGCACGTACGTTCTCGTATTTCCTGAAATAGAGAACGTCTCCACAGCTGCACGCGTGTCGCGCTCGTCAAAGACACGGATCGTGTGTGCGCGCGCGGTCTCCTCTCGGAACCGGTTGTTGCGAAAGAGGAATAGCGTTCTAGACGAGAAACACAATAATCCGGTAACCCCGTGAAAAATTGTCACAGATATTAAATGTTTCGCGAGACAATTTAAACAATTTCGACGCGAATAAAATCGATAAAATTTCAGTTTCAATCAATAGTATCAAGGTGTTTCGCAACTACGATATTATACATTTGCAGATGCAACGGATGCGTATGATGCAACGATGCAACGGGATGAAAAACGTTGGGTCAAGTGCGGATTTTCGATCTCGCTAACCATCAACGTGTTACATGCACATTTGATTTCCAATAGTGATTCGATATCAATTATGCATCGTAACATAACGAATAATTAGTTTGCCCTCCATGATTAATCGCGTTGGCTTTAATATTGTAACCTAAAATATATTAGTAATTACACTGCAACGCGTTAATAATCATGCTTGGCCTCTCACGCAAATTGCAGATGTAGCAATAATGAGACGTAATTTGGTCTCTCGAGGCAATTAAGCGCCCATTTTGGGATATTTAACGTTATTAATTATATCGTTAAATTGCTGAATCGTTGCTGAATTTACAGTATGTCGCTTGTAAAAAGCTTCTTTCTCAAGAATGACGACGGTCGCCGCGCCGCTCGCCGGTCGAAACGCGTAAACGCGGAGACAATAGAAATTGCGTTTGAATATCCAATGGCTCCGGTCTCCTCATTGTTCAACGGGGATAATCGCGTTTTATTCGTATTATCTTGTCGCGCGCAGGCCCTTTGGGGGTGGCTGCCTGGCTGTCGACTCAGGATCTTCATACAACGGGACGGATTAACTTCCCTCGTACGCCACAAAAACAGGTTCTCCCCTCAAAGTTCTCTTTCATGGCCGAAGCGCGGAGGCGCGGACTCGTCGTCGGCGCGGCAGCGACGGACGTTTTATCGTCGCTGCGTTCGTAACTCCCGTTGAAAATCTTTTCCCGTTGCGCTTTTACGTTACGTCATATCACGAGTATACGAGTATACGAGTACGAGCGCGAGTCGCTATACACGATATTCGCTATACTCATCCGCTTACGTGGATTAGGCACGTAATGGGAAATTCGGTGTGCCGCTGACGCTGACGCTCCATCTCTGGCAACAATCGCCCCGTCGGCTAGCCGAAACTACTTCTCTCCAGTACATTAAGCTAGATTACCGCAATTAGCTGCACCGCGCGTGTAAACTTGCTGGTGCGAAGCGTTTGGCATCTGGCAGCAGATACGGATAACAGATTGCGGTCATATTCGCGAGCATACATGCGCCCCTATCGCTGCGATAGCCCGTGCGCGCGCGGAAAAAGTCCCTTTCCTACCGAGATTACATATTCGCCAGTGTACAAGCCTATGTACGCATGTGTAGCGCGTATCGCTGTGTGCGCGAAATCGCTGCAATGCGAACTAAAACGTCGTTAAATTAATGGTTATTGTGGCGTCTCGTTTTTTTTTAAACTCGCCCCTGTTAAATCCTCTATTAAAAGTACATGGAAAAATATTGAAATGCATTGACGTGTCAGGGTGTCCGAATGAAAATATCGGCGAATCACGCGCCGACTATTTACAAAACTCAAATTTTCTACTAGAAAAAACATTTACGTCAAGATAAAATGTATGTTTCTATTTTTAGAATAAGAATTTTTAATTTTTGACAGTAATAAAACTCATTTCCTACTACGGTTTGGATAATTGTTGTAACAAATAAAGTGTAAATTTGACCGAGAAAATAGCGTCGTCACAAATTCGTTTCAATGTAAACACCGATTTGTATTCAATAGCTCCATTTAAAACGAACATGATGCTGCTTTTAATGCCATTTGATTTAAATCAACTTCATTAAAAGCGTCCTTAGCATCCGAAGCTAGTGTGCTAACGGATCATCATCATCATCATCATCGTCTTCCGCTTTTTGTTTGCGTGAGAACTTTGATGACGATTTATTTAAATTACTAAGAATAACTCGGCTGATTACTATTCGAGAAACAACTATTTACACATGAATACCCTAATTTACTCTATTCACTATTTATAATTATGACTTTTTAAATATATATTTAATTCTTTTTACAGAAAAAACTTTTATGCAGTCTCACACGCGTAAACGTAAATTTGGACGTGTGGTTTGGCTGGAACGAAGACGGTTTTCACTTTGGGATTGCCACACTTCACGCCTCGCCTTGAGACGTCACTGTTTTTAAGCGGTGAAGACGGGAGTCTGACCACGTATGTATTATACGACACTTTAATATTCAGCATGTGTGTGAATTCGGTAGATTTTCTCGAAGGTGCTGACCAAATGTCGAGTTTGACGTCAATATTATCTACGCGATTAGTTATTGATCGTTAGCGCTCTGCGAACGATCGATGGCGTGTGCATTGTGCAAAAAAATCACTACGTGAAGCGAAGAAACGAGACAGCTGTGCCGGGTGAAAGCAGAAGGACGGGCGAGGGGAGTCCGCTCCAGTTCCTCTGCCCACGCTCCGAACCCCCGCAAAATCGAATCGTATTTAGGCGCGATATCTAGTCGCGTCACGTTTAATCGGAGAGAATATTCCTATCCTCGGCGACTTCATAACCCATACGTTTATGTAAACTTTCCTTAGCAGCTATCTCTAGAAGCCACTTTCTTCTCGCGCGAAACTACCGCGAGAAACGATCAGAAACGATCGCGACGTTCGATCCATCTTTGATTTCAATCCACATCACCACACTTTTTGGACTTGCCCTTTAAAAGTTTATTATTTTCGATAAACTATCTATTGATAAACGTAGGCGCGTTATCCATTTTTATGTTGGCTACGACAATCACGTTTACCGGCTAACAAAGCCGTTTTTAGCGCTAACGTAAGCGTAAAAATTATCGCCTCAGCGCACAGTTACTGACCTAGCTTAATATTTCTGGCACAGAGAAAGATGGGGGAAAGGGGGGAGAAGAACCAAAGTATTTACGTCGTTGCCCGCACGGACCGCGTTATTTTGTTTTGTAATTTCTCCCGACCGTACTTTTCCTCTTTCGTCTCTCTCTCTCTCTCTCTCTCTCTCTCTCTCTCTCTGTTTCGACGTGTCGTGCATCTCAATGACGAAGCGAAGCAAAGTACGTTCGCAATGCTAATCTAAACGTAAAATTTCACGCGCAGGTATGTAATCGGCAGCATAATTTGGTCTCCTCACTCCGTCGGAATAATTTACGATTGCGATTGGCTCCGCTATTTGCTCTTGTAATCGTTTCCACTCGATTATCCGCAGGATGACGCGTTTAGCAAAGGATCGAGCACGGTTCAGACTGAATTCCGACTCCATGTAAAACTTGTCTCCGAATAAATCCATTATAAGTGATCAGGTCATGTAGTTGAGTAACGTTTCGATTTATTTGGTCTTACTTTTTGCCGAATGAGTCATCTGTTCAAAGTACTACGAGCAAATGTTATTTTATCTTTTTTGTCAATTTTCAATAATCTCTTTAACGACTGTAAGTTACTTTTCTGCTTTGTCTTGCCGGAAATGTTGTATTCTAATATTAACATTACAGTATAATGGGTTTCTTGGTTATTAGATTATTGCTGAAGAAACAGACATGGTTGACGTGCAGACTAGTTCATTTTCTATTTCGCCAATTCATTAAGAGTGAGCTAAAAATAAGAGCAAGCAAATTGCATGCGATGTTGTATAAAATTAGTTATTATTATTAAATCGATTCTCAATTTAATATTGTGATACTATTATTCAACTTAGAATTGTGTTTTAAGATCAAAAAGTTTATTGGCAGTTTGACAAACTTGAAAATGTAAGTTATATAAAATCGCACGAAAAATATTATCAATAAAATCTAGCTATGTCTGTTAAGACTTTTTAATTAATTGTGTTTTCACATGTTCGGTCCATGTTCTCTTATTATTAGTTATTCTGACTTTCGGCAACAGATAAGATTCGAGACTCGCTTGCTCCAGAAATGAAGGAGATGATGTAATCAGGCAACTCCATTTATACCCCAACTTTTAATGAACTCATCGTGTAAAAAGATAGTTTTAAAAAGCAAATTTATAATATTGTAAATTCAAAGATAAAGATAATTGTATTCGATATTATACATAAAAAAAGTTCACACAATGTGAAATGAGAAGAGAGTACATACATTGTTGTGCAATTTTTTTTTAGAGAGCTCTGTACTTTTTACAGATCCTCTTTTGGTTCATCTCTCCTATTGTTATAAGATTAATCACGTCCGAGCAAGAAACGTCTATCTTCTGCCTATGCGTCAAGCAAGTTTTAGCATGTTGCGAACATGTTGGAACCTGCTCAGTCTCCTCTATACCGTTTACTTAAGTATACGCCAGTTCGGGTCACGGTCTTGCACGCAGATCGCTCCGCACCGTCCGTACCAGTCTCTTTCCCATTGTGAAGCACGATCTCGACCGTTTCGTCGTAATCTTCGTCGTGAAAGGTTATCACACGATCGCATTGTGTTCGCATTTTGCGCCCGGAACAATCGAGCGCTTCGCTTCGTGAGAGGAAAGCGTGCGGCGAAATGACTGGGTATTGCGAATACGTTCGTCTATTCTCTCGCTTTTTAATTAAGTTAAACGTTGCCACGAAATTGAGGCTTTGTTCGCCAAGCATACCCGAGAAGCGTGATTTAAAGAAGGATCACGAAAAATGAGTGAAAATGAAGCAACGATTACGCTCGAAATTCCTAACGCTGATTTCTCGGAAGTCGCCCCGGCTACCTACACATCTTTCATTTAGAGCACAATGGAATTCCTCTATTCTGTAATCCGCGGGAGTTGAGATATTCTATTCTGGGTTCTCTTTTTAATCCATTCATTCTAATGGCATATGAAGAGAATGAAAATATTGCGTGGGCAGAATCAATGTGGAATGAGAAAACGAGCGAAAAACAAGTCATTGTACGTGCCCACAATTTTATGCTAGATAGAAGTCGAAGCAGTGAGAGAGGAGTAGAGGAGAACTTTAATTTGACAGGGACATAGCTGTTCCAGAATAGCTGTTCCAGAATAGCTGATTTACAATCAATCATTTCGCTATAATTTCCTTAATTACTTTAGTATCGAGTCCCTTTTACGACACGGATTAACAAAGAAAACTGCCCATCAAGCAGATTTGCCACCCTCGACAGATGTTTCGCAAGGGGGGTACAACAGCGAGGCATTTTATATAGAAATTCCTTGTTCGGCCTTCACACGTCCTTCTCTTTGTTCACTTTTGGAATGTACGCAGCTCGTGCAACCTTTTCCACTGCGTAGCGAAGATTTCTTCAGCGCAGAGGAATCCTCAATCCCTCAATGAAGGATTTTTTCTGCTTCTTCCTTCTCATCTATACGCATTTGGTTCCTTTCTTTCATTAAACAACATTTAAACAAAATCATTTATGATTTTTCGACGTGTTAATTTTTATTCTGTAATTTGCACACCTAATTATGTTTTTCTGCGTTGTATTCATTGCGTGGTTCTATTTGTCCCGAGCGCCATTCTCTAATTCAATAAATCTTCCTTGTTCTCTCATTCTCTCGCTCTTTCGCTCGCTCGCTCGCTCGCTCCTTCTTGTAACCATGACCAGAACGGCTCGCAACGGCAGGAAATTGGAAATGCAAACGTTGCAAGGAGCCGACGACACGAGCCGGGAAATTGATGTTTCTCGAATCCTCGTGCCACCATCGTCCTAACTTCACCTGCCAGGATTCGAAACGCCGTCGATCCATCGCGTCGGCTAGTCGGAAGTAAAATCCTCTTCAAGTACTCTCCCCTCCCCCCCTCGCCCCGACTCCTACCGCATCCCAGAATGACTTCGTTATTGGAACGGCGAATTTGATTAAGGACGTCGGCACCCTTCATCGTAGCTGGAGGATTCCTCGTTTCTTTTTTTCACGAATCAATCCTCCTTTCTCGTGCATCCAAATCACATATTCTTGTCCCTCTCTCTATTGCCCACCTCTTTCATCAGCGAGACGTTTTCATATCTGACCGTAACGCGAGTTACTGTCATGCCTTAAATTTGAAATATATTTTTAACAGTCACTTTAAAATGACTAAATATATTATAAAATGCATATTTTTTGTAGAGGGTAATTTTTAACACATTATTGTAGGCTACAGATTGAACAAAATCCCTACTTGGCTACTTTTTACTCAATTTCCCTTGAATTAATTTTTTTTCATTTTTTATTTATATAACACCACGCGTTATAGCAAAGTGCATGTACATGTGACTTTAAAATGAGATAATAATTAGCACAGAAACGTGCTTTTAATTCGCGTTACGCGTGCTAATATGGAACTTTAATTCACGTTGCGTTGAATTAAGTGGAATTTTCACGGTACGAAAGGGTTAATTGCCGGCTTTCCGTTATGAATTTCCCGTCGAGTCGAAAGCGATCGTTCTTTTTCGCATTTCTCTCGAGGTAGGAAAGGAGAGGGAGGGAGAGAGAGAGAGAGAGAAAGATACCGTCGTTTTAACTGCGAGTTACAGCGAGCTTTGATGCTAATGACCGTCTAAGTAGATTTAAACGTATCCCGCCGTTACACGTTCCACCGCGCCGCACATCGCGAACGTGTTTTTTGCAACCGTCGCGCTGCGGTAAAATGCCGCTTCCACATATAGCGCATATCAAAAGACAAATGGTCTCGCGGCGACCGGGGATTGCAACAAATTCCGTAGCTGAACGATCGTTTCTCGCGGATGCGTGCCACGTTACTTTCGCAATTCTCTTTACCCAGAGGTTCGCTCGCTCCGCTCCGATACGGAGTGAAACGACATTGTCGTGAGCATCGTTGCACGGCGGAAGGTGCGGCGCGGCCGCGCGACGCGCCATCCGAGACATCTCTCAAGTGAAACGTTACAAAGGGATACACGAAATGTGAATGCAAAGTTACTCGAGTCCCCGGACAGCCCGTTTGTGAATAAACCTATCCATTTCTTGCCATCTTCTATATACATAAAGAAAGATTCCATTTTCGCGAAAAAAAAATATATATGTCTCCCCTGCCGTGCTTTTCCATTCGTTCGCAATGTTCGCTCGTTTGACTCGCACCGAATCTTTAATTCGACGATCAAATATTATTGCTTTCGACGTGGTCGCCCGAACATGCGCGTCGCCTGTGTCAAACAAACACGGCGATAAAGGCTCGGCGTTTACGCGTGTTTTCTGTGATAATAAATTTGTGCGCGCGCGCGCGTTTTATAAGCGCGTACGAAAACGCGACGGAGAGATTCGTTGATCTTCGCAGCCCCAACATTTCGAAAAGAACGTCTTTCTCGTATAAAAAAGGTGAGAGGGGGAAGATAACGCACGATAAGAGCTTTTTCCGTTTACGATCTCCCAGCGCAATTCGACAAAGTTATAGACGAGACGCGGAACGAGGGGCAGGGAAGTCGAAAGCTTGACGAAAACTGCCGAGATCGACTTTAACGGTAGCCTCGCTAAAAAAAACAAAAAACAAAAAACTGGTACACACGGCAACTATGGTCAAGGTTTGTAAATGATGAAATCGTCAACAGTCAATCGTCAACCTCTCTCCAGAATGTATACATAAAAGGATATGAAACGACACGTCGCGGTGCGTGTCACCTAAATCAATTTTCGACGCCGCGATGCGATAACCGCTCCCATCGATACTCGTTATCTTCGTTATCGTCGCGTGTTTACAAATTTCAGGAATCGATTCTTACCCATTGGCGTTTCTTGCCGGGCGGCGTATGCAAACCAAACGCGTTTTTTGCAATCACGCAACACAGGCGCACGCTATCGCTCGCGCTTGCATCGCGCACGCATACACGTATGTACATAGCCATACGCACACATACACACAGGCATGTGCACATATTAGCGACTTATAGCGCATAGTGGCTATAGGCTTCTACACGTTCCTCGTATCTCTTGTCTCGTCTCGTCTTGCCATGTTGTTTTCGTCGAGGGGGCAGACCTCATGGATCTCGACTCCCCGACTACGTCATAAGCGTCTATTTATACTCCGACGCAGCGTATAAACGTATACAGGGTGTTCCGCGCGATTCGCACTTACAGCTTGCACTTTAACGCTCGTAAATGACCGCTGGAGGTGCGCCATGCTAAAGAAATACGATGTAGGTGGAAGAGAGAGATGGGGAAGCGGAAAATTGCTGAAATCGTGTAAAAAACCGTGGTTAGAGCAAAAAGGTAGGAAACCTGTATTATCGGGAAATCGCTTTTTTTTTCTTTTTTTTTTTTAATACTGTGGGACGAGTAGAAGGAGGGGAATAAAATTTGCTATGGATGAATTTAATGGTTAACGATAATAAGCGGATAAATCGTAAAGTAAAAGGATCGTTAAAAAAAGCGAGGTGGTAGCGACATTTAATTTGGAAAGTAATTTATGGGAACTTTCAAGCGCGACAGGCGCCACGTCGTTTACGCGTTTCTTCGTGAATGAACTCGGCACGGAATATCCGGATC
Source organism: Solenopsis fugax (assembly GCA_003595255.1). Taxonomy (NCBI): domain Eukaryota; kingdom Metazoa; phylum Arthropoda; class Insecta; order Hymenoptera; family Formicidae; genus Solenopsis; species Solenopsis fugax. Next base: position 18,065 of record QKQZ01048824.1, read on the forward strand.
TTCGCCGTGCTGCCTCGCTACATATACTGTCGTGTCGATGCCAACCCAGACGGAATTTCCGTTGTCACGTTCGTGATCTACTACGAATCTTTGATGCGTTTACAACGAAATTGTGTGAAACATTCAGCAGAAAAATTCGCGACATCCGAGAGGAAACGCGACAACCGATGGGACGCGACGAGACGAGACGCGACGTGCCGATATTGATTTGGGTTCAAGACTGTCGGAACAAAGGATTTGCCGTGAGTAACAATGAGTACGCGTGCACAAAGTATCTGGTAGATTGCCGTTTCCCGTTCGGTCAGCACAATTTCTGACGAAGAATGGGGAATAAGTGCGATCCGGTAAGTGCATTAACGCGAACCGTATTCGGTTGTCGACTACACACTACATCGTATAGCGTCAAGCTCTGTCATCACTCCAGGCCTGCAATCTGTGTGAATTACGCTCCACGCAGATTACAGGCATACGGAGAGACGACGGGCATTTATGCCGGCATATATATGGCAGCCAGAACCTCGAGCGAAAGCACACATTTTCGCACGATGCACGATGAGAACGATGAGAGAAGCGGCTGGTGATAATTTGCAATAACTTAGAAAGCTGAGCTTTATTCCGTTCTTGCGGAACAATGGCAACGCCATGCTTTCTATTTTTCTTTCTTCCCCATCGAGATGGAGCGTTCCACCTTCCTATTCGTTTTATGTACCTCGCCTAGCGCCTATTATAGCGCCTAGCGCCTAGCGCCTAGCGCCTACCGCTTCCTTAGCCGGAAATGGTGCAAAACCTCTATCGATGCAAGGCACGATCTGACATTCTCCAACATCGTTCACGCTTACAACCGCGAAAGAAAGAACAACTTCTGCTACAATATATCTATCCGTTAATGGATAAAGTCGCTGCCGTGCCGCGTTTATCGTGCCTTCTCTCCACGGAAAAATCTTTTGTTCTACTTACGCCATTAACTGTAAAGAAGAGTCACAAGTCATAATTAAACAAAACTAACGGTGCATCGTATACAAAAGTGCTGAATAAACGGACAATGTGCGCGCGCAATATAGTAAGCTTCATTTTACTGTTAATTATGAAACTTGTTAACTATGAAAAAAATAATATGGTTGCTATGAAAAGAAGGTCACGTTGAGAATGCGCGTTTCTCATCGTTTAAAGTCGATATCACTGTAATGTACGATCGTTTCCTAGGGCTTTTAGCAAAAAGAAGTCGCAATGTTTTCAAGTGCTGTTCAGTTAGGATATTTACAATTAGTTGTAGAGTCATAGAAATTTATCCTTGCCGCATTAATTGCACAACTTTGCAAGGCGATGTAGGTATACTATCGCGTGTCGGCCTGTCGCGCGCGAGACGAGCGAGACGAGCGAGACGAGCGAGACGAGCGAGACGAGAATCCGCGATACATTGTACCGACAATAAAATCGCTAATCCGCCGATAAACGCGTTTGAATCGGGGCCAACTATTTATAATTCCGTCGGGATGCTTCTAGCTGAGTTATAGCCGCGTACGACATTGTATATGCTCGCGCGCGATCGATCAACGTGTATAATACACGTATACGTAATGTCATAAAACTTTAAATACAATTTTTTTTCCCATTCGCCTAAATTGCCAATTCGGTACATTTGCGGTACATCATAATATTTTATTTAAGTACCCGAGTAATTGAATCTGTTTTTTGCACGGTAATTGGTAATTACAGTACGTGTTGTGACGTAATATTTACGCAACGCAAATATCGAGGGTCTCGTAAATGAGAGCTTGCAACGACAATAACAACAATAATAAGGATATTTAATTGCTGCTCGTTAATTATGCGTTTTCTATTGAATCGAAGTCGTTAATTATCTCTTTTAGTTTTTCTCTCCACTTGTTTATTTTCTGCTCTCAATTCTTTTGTGATCAAATTGCGTAAGTGCGTTACACGCACCGTTTCCAACAGAATTATCAAGACACAAAACACATTGTTACGCGGCAAGCGGCAAATGTGCGACTGCGACACGATGGGAAAGTACTAAATGCTTGAAACGAGTCGAAAAATCCGTAGATGAAAGGAGCGGAGTAGTTGGTACAAAAGCCGTCTATTTTTAGAAATTTTATTTTGGGCTTCTCCTTCGCGCTCATAATGGCGATCGGCCGCGAAAACGGCACGGCCGACACAGTTTCCGCCGCCGCGCCGCGCGTCTCTCTCTCTCTCTCTCTCTCGGAGGAAAAGCGTGTGTACGCGCGCGCAAACCATGAAATTATGCGATGAAACCGATCGATTTTTCAGACAATCGAACGGATGTGAATTACAATTTCAAAATCGTTGTTAAAATGCATGAGCTTTCGCGACGACGGACGATAGCAACGACGACGATAATGACAACAACGACGACGTCGTCGTCGATGGCACGAGAGCAAAAAGGAGGCAAAGGAGACGGAATATTTTTCACTCGAAATCTACCAAGTCGAAAAACTGTTTGTACGTTGATAAAGAATAATGGAAAGAGACAATTACGTTCTGATACATATTAATATTATATCGTGTATTCGCGCAAGAGACGTTTGTTTACGTTTTTAGAGTTAATAGCAGAGAAACGCAGTATATATTTTCGTCTCACTTTGTTTGTTGTCGTTACAAAGTGTCGATAATCGCGGTACGATTTAATCAAATTGTGACGGAGCTGTTTTCAATTAGCATTATTCGAAACGAACACTATAGATAATCAAAGTCGAAAGATCGCGCCGAAGATTTACGCACGGAACGAAATTTAAATAGTAGCCGTCCTTCGTTTGCTCCTTAGCACCTTGCAGCCATAAACGGCGCGAATTCTTGTGCCGATCGATTTCTTTTCTATGTCAGCTACAGAGTCGCAATTGCGGTTTTTTTCCATTACTAAAAACATAATACGAATCAATGTAATCTTTCGCGAGATCGGACGAGCGGCTACGACCAATCGTAAGATTGTATTAACGTATTTGTACGCTTCCCGATAACGCAAATAGACTCGTAGATTTGCGCCGTCATTTCAGCGCGACGTGTAAATTATTCCGACGCGGTTCAATACACCTTTATTAAAAGTTACTTGAGGTTAAATTAGCGAAATAGTCAAGGCTAAAATATTGTTTGCAGGACCGCCTGGCAGAGCACCACTTGTCCTTGGCGAAGACGCAGTATTGCTACGGGTGAGTTTTTTTTTTTTGTATTGATTCTTCATTGGTGAGATGCGTGTGTTTTGTGACGTAACAGATATCGTACGTGTGTACATACGTAGCCGTTTCTGCTCTTCTACTTTCTTTATACTTACAAAATATGCTCGAAAGCAGGTTTTTTGAGAAAATTTAGAGATCTGTATGTTTAAAAATGCTGCATAAAATTCCTATAAATTATGAAATTTTACATACAGCGTCTCGGTGATAATTTTAGAAAAAAATACATAACGTTCATCAACGTCTCATTATATAATGTTTCATATTTAAAGTGATATGAAAGACGAATCATTTATTTTCACACAAAATAATCAATGTCATACATATTTATATATAGAATGTAGTCAATGGCACAGGAAAAGATTTCATTGATAGTACAATGGTTGCTGTGTGCTAGGAATGTTACATAATACTTCAACGTCAAATTAAACGGAAAACGGAGAGGCTGTAAATAACAATTGCAGAAACTCTCGATATCCGTTACGTTACAATACGCTGATATAATTCTCTATACAACAATATACGATATAAATAATAACGGTGCGGAATTATCACGAGAACTCGCCACGTGCGGGTGAGAGCCGCGTTTGCCACGTGCGGCCGTTACACGAGGTACGTGATCACGTTGCATTGCAGCATCGATATCCTTGATTGGGGGAAAAAAAACGAAGGAGATATTCTCCGACGGAATCGAATCGAGAGACGCGCGTGACAAACTATCCGACGGCTCTACCAGCCTCCATAAATAGATGAAGATTCGAATTTTTCGTTAAAGTGGCGTGGATAAACACGCGCTGTTAAGGTCGTTTCAACATATAATCTTGTAGGCCAACGCCTCGGTGAACGTGATAATACTTACTCCGCGAGTGACGTCGCAAACGGGCCGAGATAACGTCGAGATTACGCTCGTGGCCTAGCTGATCCCCAGTTCGAAAAGTGTTTTCGAACGCGATTTGCTTTTTCGATCGCGCGAGTAAATCTCGATGCGTAATCGCACGAGGAAACGCGAGGAGCGTCCGTTTCTCGCCGCAGGCGAGATTTCGGTTATCGATATCATAATCTTTCGTACGTTGAACAGCAGCCTTGACTGCAAAGTATCGTCGTAGGCATTCCTATTTACGCCCCGAGCTTACGCATCAAAATTTTCCCCCGGGTAAAATTGCGTTTAAAAACGGTGTGTGTATGTGTATGTGTGTGTGCTCGCGCGCGCCAGGCCCTAAGGCCGTCCGCGTCATCGTGACGATGAAACCCACGAAATTACGGGGAACCTGACGAATCCTGATCCCGACGCGAAACGGCGGAACGAGAATGCTCGTTTCGAGCGAGAAGAGTACTCGGGGTCTGATTCCCACCCTCTCTCCGCGTTGTTCTTTCCCCGCTCCTCTCGCCCGTTCGCCATCGCTCGCTCGAGGAATCGGGCGCAGAAAAACGTTTCTACGAACGAATCTTCGGCCCTCGAGGCGCACAACGCATTTTTCGAGATAGATGCTTCTCCCATTTCGTCCTTCGAGCCTCATTTAGTCCGTGATCGACAAAAGCAATCTAAATTTTGACAAATCTCTGTCGAGACGTATTTTAGTTTCTTTTTTATTTATTTATTTAAAATTTTCCCTCGCGCGCGCGCGGAAAATTTCAAAATTCCAATTATTGACCATCGTATAAAAAAGATTAAAAGAAGTTGGTGAAAATCTAAAACCGTCTTCTTAACCCGATTAATCTCGATTATATTCCTGTCGGCAAGCGATCGATGCAGCGCTGAATAATTCCGCGCTCTCGACCCGCTTGTCATTCCTGTCCAGCGTAACCGACGATCGACCTTACTATCGTCGTCGTCGTCGTCGTCGTCGTCGTCCTCCTCACGAGTTTTTCTTTCGCGAAATGACTTCGGCCTCCTTCCGCCATCACGATGCGATTGAAACGACGAGCCGTGAAGGAATAGGGGCCGTGGGAAAAGCGGTAAAAGGCGTCGGTAGCGCCCGGCGCGAGCTCGCGGAACCTTTTGCTCCAAGTTCGTCGACCGCCGCGATGCACTCAACGATCGCGCTGTTTTTCTCACTTCTTCTTTCCCTCATTACTTCGGGCAAATCGCCGGGAAGGTTTCCGCGCAATCTAAAGCCCGCGAAAGACAGCGAGACGCGTTAAAATGCAAACGATTCGTAACGCTTTATTTATAACATTCTTAAAGTCGGCTGCGTCATCGCGAGTCGTACGGTGCAACAATTTAATTTACCCACGAAGAACACTTTGCTGATAAATAGTCTGTCACAGCTCGAAGCTCCAAGCTCCGTATCGCGTCACGACGCCTTCTTATTGACCGTGCACGTCGTCGACTTTGTTTACAAGTAAGAGCCTGCCAACAACAAATTGTCGGTAGTCGTTTTTCTCGCGCGTCAATAAGCAATCTGTCACGTCGTTATTTTTTTTTCTTTCTTTTTTTTTGAGCATTTTGTTTAAAAATAAATTCTCGGCGGGATTGAATATGCGACGGCGCGACAGGCCTGTCCGCCATAAAATAAACACGTGACGCAAATGAGGCGCGGGAAGGGTTCGCAATAGGTCACGGGCTCACGTGGGGTGTGAATGGCGAATTATTAATAATGAAAATTGATTGCTTCGAACGAGAGCTTGTTCCAGCCAATCTCCGCGGATGACATAATCGAATCCTCGAAACGCTAATCGAACGATCTTGCGGTACGGGATTTCATCCGTCGCGGCGTCGTCGATGCCGCACAGTTGGACGGAACATCGTCCTCCGCCAACAATGCGACGCAAAATTCTATCTCCTTTATTATACAACGATATCCAATTAGATTTCTCGAGAGCGCGGAGCGTTTCAAATGTGATATACGCACGCATGAAATTGTATTCCGAGTTTTTATGTATTAACGTCTACCATATGTGTGGATCGTTCAATTTTTAGCTCATCTCTAAACTTAATATCGTTTAAATGAAACATTTATGTTTTGCATGTGTTAGAAAATTTCTTTTTATTATAAAAGTTCTATTCTTTCCAAACTCTTTCCCGTCCCATTGTATTTCTTGTATGAATTATTTTGTAACCTACAGCGACTCGTAAACGCGGTCAATAAAAAGTTTTCTCATACAAAGTTCTTGACGTGTTTTGAAGCATAACAAGTAGGTTAATTATTTTTTATCTCAAATATAGTCTTATCGATCGCGTGTAAGCCGTGGAAATTTTTACGCGATCGTTTAAGCACCGCTGGCGGCGGAATTCTTCGCGTTCGCTCATCCTTCCTATACTCACGCGCGAAATAAATTCTTATACATGTCGATGTCGGAAACGCTTTTCGCACGCGTAACGCGTCTCTATCGAGTAAGTTCTCGCGATTGAGCTATCGTCCTGCGGTATATTTATGTCACGAATTTATATATCTCAGGACGAATTTATATATTACGTTTTGTGTCGCTACATCCTTTAGCTGAGAAATATAATTCTGTATTTATTACAAAAAAATCATTGTATCTCCAACACGTTTCACGTTCCGCGTCCTTTCGCACGTTCAGTGAATCAAATATTTCGATTTTCACGCGTGACGCGCGAAGGAAGAAAGTTATTGTCCATTTTGCGACTGACGATTGACAAACGCGGCTCTCGAGTTCGTTAAAGGCGTGCACGTTGAAATCCTCGTAGCCTTCGCAAAGTTCGCTTCGGACGAATACGAGCCAAGGCTGAAGCAATATAACGGCAACTGGTGTACCCCAGGAACGATGATTTGTCTCCTCTTGGTAGCCTTAAAAGCTTTCGTATGAGTTGGAAATCATTGCTCTACCCGCTTATTACTTTAAATACGGCCAGCGCGGGCGGCCGCGGCGTATCGTTGTGGATTACATTATTATGTATCGTTCGTGTCCCTCGGATAAAAGATAATTAGCGTCTGCGTTCGGCTCGTGCGTACGATATAAGCTTTGCGTATTTTACCTGTAATTTATTACTTAGTCCATACAATTGGATGAAATGACCATTGTCCAATTATGGGAAAAAGAAAGATAAAAGAGAGACAAGATTTATCGTCTTCCACGTGAAAGGATTCTTTGAAATAAGAAAAAATACACAATTTCGCTTTACAAGGAAAAGGAGTAATTGGAAAATAGATTCTTGCGACATTGTCGAGTCGACCGATCCGACTCGCTCTCGTGCACGTCGCGTTTATTGCAACACTTTTAATACTCGCTGAGAACGGATTATTATCACCGTTATCCATCCTGATAACGGGGCCTCGTCCTTTCGAACGGATAGACGGCGATGGTTTTTTATCCGCTCCTTCGCTTCGGAGAACGATCGCGTTTCTCCCGTGCTCTTTGGCCTCTCCTAATTGGTCACGTTCTTGAAAATTTTCCAGACGGAAATTAATTTTCCTTCCGTACGAGAAATATCCGACGGTACACAAGGTGAGCATTTCTCGCCGTTGCATTTTCCTCGCGCGGCGTTTATATTTATTTTCAGCAATTTCTTTCTCAAAAAAATATTCTGCGTACCGAGTGAGACGCGTGACATATTAAAGATGATAAAAGATATATATAAAATAAAAAAAATTTGAGAAAATGTACTAATTGGAGAAAAACGGTATCTTTCGAAATCATTGAAGATTGCAGACTTGAATTAATTAGAGTAAGATTCGTTTTCTCGTTTGCGCATGAAAATATATTAAAAAAAGATGTTTGTACATTTCGATAATTTTAAAACCTCCGCAAATCAATGAAATATTACTTTTGAAATTCTTGACGATGTTTTCTCAGTCAGCACGAAGGATCGTCGTTGCCTTCTGCGGACTGTCATGCGCGAATGAAACGAAACAAAATGACTTTCCAAGAGCCCACGCTCGTGGCGATTCGCTCGCCGCTATTTCGACCCAAGTGTACGGGCGAGGAGAGAAAGTCTCGTATCGCAAAATATACGTCTGCAATTCCGTGGGACATTCGATTAGCCCTCAAGTTTTAGCTGATTGTATCGAGCAATGCCTTGATACTCCGAGCGCGTACGTTGAATAGAAACGGGCGATTAATTTCATCGTGTAAGCGTTCAACGAGATATCGCAACGGAAACGTCGATCGAAACGTACACGTTCGTTGGGGGGTATGTTTTTTATATTTGCGACAGGCGTATCGGAAAATTGTTATACTTTTCGTTGCAATTATTTTATTTCGGCGTCTACGTTTAATAATATTCAATATATTTTATGAGAAATTATGCAATTTTATAACACGTATACGGATCTTATAAATTAATAATATGTAAATAATCATCGGGCCATTTCGCACTTAATTTAAAAAATGTAAAACGCATCCGTACGCTTGTTAACGAAAATAAATGCTATCGTGCGCTTGAAAAAAAAGGAAACACTTTATATGACGTTTTTCAGCCTTTAGAACGACGGAGATTATATTGTTAAACCGGCCGTGAACCGGCGCCGGCATTTATGATATGTCGCGAATGCAGTCACTCGCGATAAACGTCGCTCTTAAACTCATGTAAACTCATGAATACCTTGCTGGATAATTTTTATCCCCATCTGAATTTTCCTACTTGACATACTGTTAATTTCACAATAATGATGTTTACTATTCGAGAGGTCGAATTCACGCTGAGTCGTGGCCATGATCAAGAATGATTTATGATTCAAGCGGACAAGTATCGTTTTTCCGAACGCAGTTTTGCGGATCGAAGGCCACTATTCGCAAAAAGGCACTTCGTTATTTCAGAGATCGGCGGGTAAACGCGAAGGAGGGAGGAAGGGAGAGAGGGAGAGAGGGAGGAATAAAAGAGAAAGAGAGAGGGAAGCAAGGGATTTATGATCGAACAGGCGTCCGATTCATTATTGCAGAGCTTGCGATATCGGCGGTCGCAGACTTTACGCTGCGAATACGTGACGGCGACTGAGCATCGTTTGCGATCAGAGTACAGAGAGGAGGGGAAGAAAAAAAAAGTAGAACGACGAGTTTCCTTCGGGCGATGATAGTTGAGGAGAGAGAGAGAGAGAGAGAAGCAGGGATAGGGAGAAGGAGAGCGAAGAGGGGAAGGGATCTCCTCCGAACAGTTATCCGGCCCTGATGTTGCTCCTTCGATTGTGGCGATTGTGGCGAGTGTGACGACGGCGATCGCATGAGATCCATTTTCGATCGCTCGAGAGACCGGTCAAAAGATTGAGATCTTGGTTTCTCTCGGGTATGCAATGCTCTTTGGCCCCTGACTCCGAGAGCCGTATTTTTTTCTAGCTTGAACGCCGCGCCGCGCTGCCACGAACGATTGCGAATAACGGAAGGGAGAGGGGATGGGGATTTTACGAGCGAGTTGCAACAGTGTGTCGGAAAGTCTACAATCTCCAGCTTGGATGCGAATTTCGAGCGATAGTGACGAATACGAGGGGGCAAAAATGAAATTGTTTACAAGACGATATTTCGTAATATCACGTATCTCTACGTGAAAGCAAAATAACTTTTTTTTTATCTGAACTTAGCGTTTAACGAACATTCGATTGAATTTAAGCAATCGTATGGCGCGTTATGCGAGTGCAAAAGGAGCGCAGAGGAGTCACCGACTCTATCTGTGATACCGGTATCGGTCGATTCCAATTCGATCGGAGCGGGTATTCGTTGCTCATGGATAGAGGTTGAGCACCTCGCGATCCGCCGTTCAAAGAAAAGTAGGATGGTTCTGCAAAACAGTTAGATGGCCCTGATGTTAGCAAATCACCAAGCGGCCATGCCTACATTCGCATTCGCCGTGATACGGCTTTTCAGAAGATTTGAAGCGTTTCGCAATTTTGTTTGCACCATATTCTTCACGCGTACAAAATAACAGAACTCTTAAAAAAATACCTCGCTAACGATCTTTATATACTTAGATCAAAGCGTAACGTTCTCATTATTTATATACTGTCATTGTTACACTCGAAATAATATATATGTTTAAACTTTTCGTTCTATTCCAATGATATGTTAACAATCGTATCGTCGATTTAACATTGGCACTGTAATAATTTTTATACTTTTCCACGTCGCGACGTGCAGTTTCCGAGAAAATTTATTGCTGTTCTTGGATACACGGGCTCGCTTATCCTCTCGCTTTTCCACACTTGGAGCACTTTGCGAACAAGGAATCGGGATTCTCGTTTCCTCCAGGCTCGTCGATCTTTGGCCTCCGTCCGCGCTCCGCCTTCGCTTCGTGCCGCTTCGAGAAGCGGTTCTGATGCACGGCTTCAGATAGAGTTTCTAGGATATATTCGAGAAACTTGTCGAGACAGTATTCCAGGAAGCGTTTTCAGTCTGCACATTTTCAGATTGTTACTCTATTAATCGATACGCAAATGCTTTCTCGCGACGTTTATATCCCTTATTTTATGAAATAATTTATTTCTCTTTGGAAACAAAAAACGTTAGACATCTCGCGACGAGAGTAGCCCAAGTGATCTTTTTTACATTTCCCACACATGTGTTCTTGCACGTGTTTCGAGCCGACATTTTCTCAGGACCACTAAAGCTGCAGCGAGGGCTGGCGTCTAATTCTACGTTTCTTCGAGGGGAACGGCTTTCGGGGAAGAAAGTTCGAAATTAGACGCTCAAGCCGGTCAATTATATCGTACAGGACGTAAAATGGCCATCACGATTGCATAGCGTCTTTACGAGAGTAACTCTCGTAAAATAAAGAAGCGCGGGGTAAGGATCTAGAGGCACGAAGAAGAAGGAGTCACTCGTCTAGAGCCCGAAGTGTGCGAATTCTTTCACGTTGAGAAAACTACCCTCGTCTGCTCGTCTCCTTCGTTTCGAGCGCGAACCTGTCCGATCGGTGCGCGCTGCGCGCGTCTGGAATGTCATCGTTTCTCTCAACCCTCTGTGCGAGAGTAGTTTAACAATAAGAGCCTCGTCCAAGTAAGTAATATGCGGAGGGTAACACGTTTCAAGTGAAAATAAATCAACTCTGTGAGATCGCGATGCAACTCGCTCAAAGTTACATAAATATTTTCCTTCCTTTATTCCTACGGTACAATTATCGCACGTTCTTATACCAACGTGCTTCTTTTTCACACGATTCTTTCGCCCTTTCGCCGGAAAGTTCAGGCGATTAAGGCGATTAAGGCTTTCGAATGCGCGCGATTAGCGCGTCTCCGATTTCTGGAGAGTTTCTCACGTCCCGCGTCCTAGCGAGAGAGAGAGAGAGAGAGAGAGAGAGAGAGAGAGAGAGAGAGAGGTCCTGTGGAGTGGATCGCTACCTTAAACAAGGGTTGCCATAGCACGTCGCATAGCGGCTGGCGAGTGCGTGGCGAATGGGTTCCGCAGGGATCACGGCTGACGGATTTTCAAGCGGAACTCCTCGCGGGCAGAATGCAGAACGCGAGGTCCCCGAACCAGCCCTATTGATTTTAGTGAACCTTCCCAACGAGTGAGCGAGCGAGCGAGAGAGAGGGAGAGAAAGAGACCGTCGGCAATTCCGAGTTTCCCTCCGTCCCCCTCGTCAAGTTTTCGAGAAGGGTCACCCCGTAATTTGAATATACGGCACCCTTCTGCGCGTTCGCAGCCCCTCCCGGCCAATTGCACGTTCGGCATATTTCGTCTACCGTGCACACTTGCACAGCGCGCTCGCGTTCTCCGTTCTCCTCGCGCTTCGAATACACGGACGTGGTATTTCGTTCTGGTATCATTATCGCGGTTTTAGGGTGCCAAATCGTTTTTCCGGCGACAGCCGGAAAGAGCTGAAATTGAAGAATTTATGTTCTCGACTCTCGTTATTCTTATCAATTATTAAATTTGAAATTTCATACAATTTATGACATTGTATGAAATATTCGTATAGCTTTTATACTGTCAATAGTATAAAAGTCAATAGTTGAAATAATCTCACTGTCAAGTAATTTCGCAAGTCGCAGCGCGTAAAGCGTCGCGCGAGAAATCCGCGAGATATCCTTGATTCGCGGAGTCAGCGTTTCCACGCGTTTTTACGCGTCGCAATTACTCGCGAGTGGAAACGCGCGGAAACGGAAGCGGTTGATCGCGCGCGCGTGAGGTAGGAGGTATAGCGCGACGTGAGCGCGAAAGCGGATTGCTCTGCAGATGTCGATTGCGAAATTAACCAGTTCCGCGGCCGGCGACACTTGGCCGCCTTTGATCGTCGAACGTAATATTTTCGCTGCTCCGCCGGTTCCGCGTGTCAGCGACTTCCTTTGTACGCGAAAACGGAGTTTCTCGATAGTTTGGCGGTTTAACTCGCTTAGAACTTAATTCGTCGAATTTCCGGAGAAGCGGAACGGCGACCTCGCCACGACACGAAGCACGAAAGTTTAATACCTCCCTATCGCGACGGCGACCGCGCGCGATTTTTGTCGCGCGAAAGGACTCTCCTCCTCTCGTATAGCTCGCGCGCCGGCGTGAATTCGTAGGGAAATTCACGTGAATTTTCGCGGGGCCGGCGGCCCACGATAATCCGAGCTTATCGATCGGCGCTCAGTTGCCAACTTGGCAGTGGCGAACTCCCGGAATTACGAGTGAAATGCTCTACATAGCGACGCGGTTGGCAAATCAGATCCGCTTTCATACCTTTGCAAGGGAGGATATGTCGAATTCCAGCTCACCTTCCGGTGGGCCAGACTTTCGCAATCCGACGACGAGAATGTCCGTGTCGTATGCAGTTCTCTTAGTTTAACACGCGGTTGGAGTCGTAACATCTTTCAGCATGTTTGTCGAGACTTCTGTAATCGAGGTATAATGCTTTTTTTTCTTAATATAAGCATATCTAATGTTCACTACACATTGTACAGTATACAAGGGATCGAAATGAATGAACGAAATGATTTCCACGTTGCCCTACCCTTCCATTTCGTTGATTGAAGCGTTTTGAAAGAATACAAAACTTGCACGTCAAAGGGTTAAGGGAAAAGAAGGGTACTGCGGGAACGGGGTCGGACTTTTTTTCCCCAACCGAGCTCGTTGTTCGAGTTTCGGGCTAAATCCCGGACGAAGTGGTTTTCATGCCGCTACCCCGACGGTCGCCAAGCTCGTCGTGTAGTTAGTTGCACGGTATTGTAACCTACGCGCTTTCTAGCAGTCGGCGTTAGTTCCCTGCTCGCTCCTCGCTCGTTCCCTCGTTCAGATTGTACTTAAAACCTGTGGGGTCAGTGGTGCTCACAGCTAGACTTAGATTGACGCAACCAATTAGGAACGTGGTAGAATGGAACCGAGATGTAACTTTACTTTGACTCTCTGCGGTCGTACGGTCGAAGTAAATAAAGTTCGTGCTACCTTGGCTTTACGCTAGGAACTTTACGTGGAATTTCGAGTGACATTAAATGATTTCAAGTTGTTTAACGAATAATTATCCTTGAATTAGTTACGCTTGTAAATTGGATTTATTAAAAGGAACATTTTTATGAGAGAGAAATCGCAAACTCAAGATCTATTTCATATGATCAATCTACTACATTCGATAGTGTCGATCTCGTTAACGATACGATGCTCGATCGAGTGTTTTAATTTAAACAAGTTAGTATTAGTCAACCTGTAGTATGGCAGAATGTTTCAAACGACAAATTGTCATTATAGAAAGGCACACGATATTTCTCTTTGCGCACCTTCAGGTAGCGCAGTCTCAATTAAACGACGCATTCTGTAGAAAAGAAAAATGATAGGGTCGATCACATAAAATAATCAGAAACGTCGGTCTGCTTTTGTTTGCGCGAGCAAAACAACAAAGTGGCGCTCGATACAGATTGTTCTGCATGCGCGCGATACAATTGAATTATGTATAAATGTAAGTGGTTAACGTTCGGTTCTCATAGCGAGGCGAGGCGAGGCGAGGCGAGCTCGCGGATCTCGATTCGTACAGCGACGCGTTTCACGTCAACTCGGCATCAAGGCACGATTTGAGAGTCGCTGACACTGCGCAGACGAGGTCTGCGTATTCGGGACGCGGCTGTGGCCGCGCACAACTATCGTGCGCAGCGTGAACCGAGTCACGTGACGAGGCGTCGAGGTAGGAGCCGACCGCGTTCGATTGGCCAACATCACGATACGTACCCCCCATTCGGCGTTGCTCGAACAAAGAGACGAGGCTACCCCGTCCGTGGTCGCGAGCGATGCCATTAGAAAGTCGTCGGCAGTCGATGAACGCGGGAACTCCGCGAGTTAGATAGAGAGCGCGAGAAGGAGAGAGACGGAGAGAGATAGCTGGTCCATCGGTTCGAACGTCGTGAGAAAGTTTATCGGCCAGTCTGTCGGGACACAACGATACGAAAAGAGAGAAAGAAAGAGAGAGTGTGTGTGGAAGATTCGAAAAACACACCCCCAATTGGCTGTAGAGATCAGCTTCGACTCGACCCATCGTACATCGGACTGCCCCGTAGGTCCCGGATCGGACAAATCGATTCGGTGAAACGAAGTGCGACGGAAAACGCGCCGTCCATCCACGAACGGAGTAAGAAACTCGTCACGAGGACGAGTCGACGAGGTGAATTCGGAGCCAGGGAGGCGAGCGCTGAGAAACGCGGCGAGGACGCGCCGACGCTCGCCCGAGATACGAGAGATCGATCCCCCGCGTACATCTGCAGCTGTGCGCCGGGTTACATCCTCATCGGTGAGGATCCTCGAGGGACGCTCCGGCGGTTAGCCCATCGCGCTGGAGGGTCGACGACGTTCGACGAGCGCTGTAGAGTGCTACGCAGCGACGTGGCGACGACGCCATTTTGTGACTGGTACCGTGCGCTTCTTTCGGCATCAGCGCCGTCGAGCCTACTCGTCGCCGCGCCGTGACCCGTGACACGCGCGTATCTCCGATTGCGTTCAATAAGTGTAAAACGACGTGGAGCGCCATTGGCTTCCGGAGCCTTGGGTCGCGAGAGGCAGCGACGGAGAGAAAAAGATTATATATATATCTATACATATATATAGACAGTGCTCGTGTAAGATCAAGTGCGTCATCGGCGTGACTCCCATCCGCGCACCGTTAATTCCACCGCGAAAGAAGGGGAAGGAGAGAGAGAGAGAGAGAGAAAGAGTTCTATTCGATTTTCATCATCGACACCTTCGCCCTGGGTCACATAACCGACCATGAGACTGGAAATTGTGTCGGCGGCGGATTTTTTGGTGCAGCTACTGCGCCTGCAGGCGGGTCAGCTGTCGGAACGGCAATTGGAGATGTTCAAATCATCGCTGACGGAGGTGTTGCGCCACCGTTATCGCGATCACTGGTTCCCGGATCGGCCGAATCGCGGCTCCGGCTATCGTTGCATACGTATCAACGGTAAAATGGACCCGGTGATTGCGCAGGCCGGCGCGAACGTCGGCCTCCTGCCCACCGTCCTACACAGCCTGTTCCCCAGCGAGCTCACCATGTGGATCGACCCGTCGGAAGTGTCGTACAGGATCGGCGAGAACGGTTCTATCTGCGTGTTGTACGAACGCACCGAGGTCGAGAATACAGAAGAGATCACTCAGCAACACCAGCAACAACAACAGCAGCAGCACCAGCATCAACAACAGCAACGCCAGCACCAGCACCATCATACGCAGCAGCACCAGCAAACGCCGATTATGCCACCGCCACCGTTGCAGCAACAGCAGCAACAGCAACAACAATTCGAGAGCTGCAAAGACTCGCTGCTGCTGGAGCACACGCAATTCAGCGAGCAAATCGCTGCGTACGTCTCCAGCTGAATCGCCGGACTCGTCGCCGCGCTCGCATCCACGCTCTCGAAATGATCTACTAAACGCACGTGCATCTCGTGATATGTGATATCCCGTGTGGTCGCGTCGGACCGTGCAAGTCCGCGCGCTCAACCTTTCGTGGACTCTAAATGTGCGTGCGCGTTTCTCCTCGCGTTTATTCTTCTTCTTTTCTCTCCTTTTTTTCTTTCCATTTTTTCCTCTCTTTCTCGATGCACATCGAGAGTCTCGAGCGAAGAGTCGATCCTCCATCGTCGTCTCCTTTCTTCTTCCCGCCGCCTCCCTCCTCCTCCCTCGTCTCGTCTCGTTTTCTCTCTCTCTCTCTCTCTCTCTCTCGTCTTCTACGGAAAAAGAAATGTATAAACAGAGCACCATCATCTACATCGACGATCTGCAACGTCGCACTTCGTCGCGCCTCCTCGTCCCTCCTTCGAACGAGTTCCTGCTACACGGGGAGAGTCCATCCTTCGGGAGACGCGAGCTCGTCCACGCGCGTCGGTCGACTCGAACTCGATTCTAGTCTAGTCTCGCGCTTCCCGACCCCTCTCTCGCGCGTGAAGAATCTCGAGGATGAGTAAGAAAAGGCACCTTCGAGCAAAGAAACGTGTTTTCGACTAGTCTGTGCGTGATACAAACGCGCTCGATTGAAGAGAAAGAGCAACAGAACGAAGCAATGGAAAACACCTGTGTCGTGAGAATGCAAGAGCGAAAAGAGTGACGAAAAACGGATCGGACACGGAGCGCTCTCAGACCAGTCGATTTTCGTTTTTATCCGACGCTATTCTCCTGAACGTCATCATCGTCACTCGTCCCACCATCGGCGAGTCTTTTTCCGTTGGAAAAGGATCTCGCGGCCGTCGCAGCGAGAAGAAACGGAGTGAGCTCGGAGCTCTCTCAGCAGCCGATTAATTGATCTCAGTACCTCCTCCACCTGCGTAACCTCCGAGTGTCTCTCGTGATGACAGTAGCCACGCGAGGGAGGAACAACGAAGACCAGCCAGCCTCATCGCCCTTCCTACGTTCTCGAGGGAGTAAAGGAACCGTACTCAGACATTTATACAGAAAACACACACACACACACACACTCATATATATGTATATATATACTCTATACACGATTTCTCTGTCTCTCGCATCCTCCTGAACGATCAGCGTCTTTCTTCCACGCACTTTTTGCCACCGTCGGATCTCAAATTAAGGTTCGTACACACCGACAAATATTTACAACACGCGGAAACAAGGGAGGCGATCGATTGCTTTACGATAGCTTACAAATCTATCTTTTGTGAAAAGCAGATGCATACCTTTTTCTGAGAATTGAATCCTGAGTGATGCAATCCTGTTGGGTGGTCCTGTCATTTAGGGTGTTGAAGAGAAAGTAAGCGTGATTTACGTCGAATAATTTGCAGTAAAATCCAATAATTTTTGTAACGTATATAAACAAGCTTTTTCATTTTTCAATTCGCGTCGGTTTGTACGATCGTAAAATTGAGAACCATAAAAAATGGGATGAGAGTCATCGTTCTCAACTCTCATCGTCGAGAATTTTCTCGAACCTCGCACTGTCAATGCAGATTACCACCGAGCCACATACACATATACACACATACACACACACACACAATACACATATACAAAATCTTGTGATACACTCATACAAAATTAAAGTCACGCATCAACGAGTCTTGAGTAAACAATAGCAATGGATCTCGTCAGGATCCCTGCTATCGTGAGGCTTCAAGATCGTCGATGTCGATTCATCGAATTTGTTCTTTGTTAACATCATTTTCCACGAGTGTTTATAAAATTCGTTAAATTCGCGTTAAATTGACAACACGTTTCCTCACGTATATTCAATGATTTTTATCGAACAATTTCGAACAAAATGCAGCATCGTGATAATAAAGTATCAAATTCGATGTAAAGTTACGAATTCTATTTTTCGAAAACGGCTGTCAATAGTACGAAGTATTAAGTGTCTTAAGTGTTTTCAACTATTCGACAGCTATTCTCGACAGTAGAAATCTCAAGCGATAGTCTGAATGTGCATACACAACATACGTACACGAGACACTCGCAGACAAACATGTACAAATTTCACGAAAGCGCGTGAGTTATATGTACATATATACATATATACATATATATATAAGCGTTATGTATGTAGAGCATCATGTACATGCGCGGGGGCGAGGAAGGGGAGCGGAGTCACCCTCGGGCATGTACATAACCGACGAATTGTATATTATATCCTTCGCGTGAGAGGAGATGGAAGAAAGCGGGAGAAAACACGACGGTGTATAAAATTGCTGTGATTTTATCCACGGGAAGGCAGGCACCCGGGCGTGTTTTTACTATGGAGAGTCGGTCTCGGATAGTGAGTCGCACACGATGCACTGCGAATGTGTTTCTCCGCCGAATGTTTCGGGAGTGACCGCGCGAACGATTCCGTGAGAGAAAGAGAAAGAAGGAATGGTAGAATGTGCGTGTACGACGATGACGACGACGCTCACCCGACACCACGTAACGCTCGCGCCCGCTCCGGCAATAATAATCGAGTCCGCTCGATTAATCACGCGTCTGCTTCGTGTCCGCGGCATCGAGATCTGTTCAATTACCGTTACTTGACGAATCGATATCCTCGCGTTAACAATGAGAACGAGATCCGCGTTGTCGACGGATTATTACGAGCGCGCGATTTCAGTTTTTGTCCATGAAATTCAAATTGGATTTAATATCTCGTCATACGTGAAAATTTTTGTCAGTTTTCCCGAGTGTTTCGGAATGAAGGTGAGAGTTTGCGTTTGAAAGAATGTACGTGTGTTTGTGTGAGTGTATGTGCATGTGAGTAGCGTGATGTGCGAGTGAAGTACGAAAGATCGAAGGTGGAAGAAAGGAAGGAAGGGGGAAAAGAACCTATCGTGTTCGGTGTTGAACGAGAAAAAAAGGCTCTGTTGTACGTAGCAATTGTAGAAACCATGTCTGTGATTATACTAAGGATAGAGCGACAATATAAGCAATTTCCGTATATAACGACCTAAACACGAGCGACGTGTGCGCTTACTATACATACCGGTATGTAAATGGTACATACATATATATATATGTATTACATATACACGTGCGAGAATTTTATCCGCGGGAACGCGTGCGTTCCGCGTTTTTAATCGGGTCGTCGCTTCGATCAAGACACTCGAGAAACATCTATGTGTATTTCGTTCGACACGTTCATCTTTTTTCGTTACGTGTCTGTATGTATCGCGTATTATTCGAAAATAACATCCCACCGGAACAAGTACCGTCGCCATCGGAAGCAAACGATGCAAATCCGTCGAAGAACTGAAGACGACTCGTTTAAGATCGCTGAACGCGCACGCGAACAGCAGGACGAAATCAACCTCACCTCGCTCAGTAATAAACTCCTCGGTCCTCTTCGACTTTGACGTCATGCGCTGAAGCAATCAGATACTTGTATCTATATAACATATACGCGCTAACGTGTACTTGGTAATATTACCGCGACAAATCGATCGATTAAAAAAAAAGGGCTTACGTTACTGCAAACCGCTACGTATGACGTCAAAACAGAAGACTACTGTGCCGGTGAGAACAAAAATGGAATTGGAGATTATCGTTTTCTTCATTTCTTTTTTTTTTGCATATCGGGGAAACACACGCTCCGATCGTCCGTATCAGCGGCTGTAGAACACCAGCGATCTCGAATATATAATCTGTCGAAAGTAGTGCGGGACGAGGCCGGAGAGAAAGTGTGAGAGCCAGGCGGTGAGATCTCCGCTACGTCGTCCTTCGATAATTATTTTGCTGTTGTCGACTGACAAGACACGTTCCTTTCCCTTTGTTTTTGATTTCCACCGGGAAACGCGGAATCGAAAAGAGCGCGCTCGTCTTCGAGAATCATCCTATATATCTTTACGTTATTCGTTCGTTCCCACAAGCACACCTAAAAATAAATACTGACGAATGCTAAGGGCGACAGAGAGCGAGCGAGTGATAGAGAGAGAGAGAGAGAAAGTGCGTTAGAACGAGAGAGATAATGGGCTGGAGAAGAGAGAATGAAAAAGGAAGCTGGGAGGGCGATAGAGGAGAAAATGCAAGCATATACACATTTATTTCGCGAATAAATTGTAATTATATATATATATATATATGCGCATATATTATATATACATAATTATATACATATATATATATATACACACATCTTGTAATTATACATATATATATATATATAGAGGGAGGAGAGAGAGAGAGAGAGAAAGAGAGACCTTCAGGAGGAATTTGTACAAATCCGCTGGGATAAATCTCCAGCAAGTCTGTGATTTTAGCTTGGTTACTAATTCAGTATTTTTTTAAATAAAACGAGACAAAATCAAGATAAATTATAAAAAAAGAAACATAATTCGGCCCGCGAGAGAGGAGAGTTCGCGAGAGAAGGGAGGAGAAAGTTTATGAAAGAGAGAGCGTGTGTGGTCAGACTGAATGAGAGAGATAGAGTATGTGTGATTGAAGTAAAGGAGCGCGAGAGATAGAGCCGGGGAAGGGGAATCTTGGAATTAGAAGTGTTCGCAATAAAATTATTTCAAATATCCTGGAAAAAAAGTTTCTCCAAGCAACTTCGTGATTCTTTGACTTGTTTTATAAAACAAAAAGACATGAATATCTTACTTTACGATCGCTTTGCTTTTGTTTAGGAAAACGTGCAATTATTGATATTATAATTACTTATATCGCAATAGTATCGCGTTAATGTGCTCGAACGAATGAAAAGAGCTTGACATACTTTGCGTTAAAAAACATCGTGATAAAGAAGACAGAAATCACTTCTCTGTCGCTTAAAGCTGGTCACTACATCAGTACAAGTCTCACTAACGTCAGTATTGATAATTTTCACTTGTAATTAACCATTTTCTTTTTTTATCTTTTATTATACCCAGTGATGTAATATAGAAGAAGAATCGATTAAATCATGGTCTACGTCGATTATCGTTGGTAAAACCGGCTTGTTGTCATCGTTATTGTGAAATAATCGTTGTATCAGCTTTGAATTTACTTTATTGCTGCGAGTCACAATTGATAACATATTTTTAGTAATTCGAAGTCCATTTCGAAGAATAAACGTATCGAATGTCATGTGCTTTTCGCATTATCGTTGTCGTATGATAACTTTTGTGCTTCGACTTTCTGGATTTTTCCTCCTTGGCCGCGCGTGAGAAAGAATTGCGAATGGCGAAAGAAATAAAACTCTAGGGCCGGCTCTTCGTCGAGTGTTTTCCCTTTCTTTGGAGAAGTCATTTTTCGTTTATGTGGACACTAGAAATGAGAAAGAGAAAGGACGGAGCGAATAAGAGGAAGACGATAGATTCTCGGTGAAGTAAAATTACAAGTAAAAAATGGGGGCTATCGAAAGAAACAAGGAGATAAAAGATAGAGAGAGAGAGAGAATGGGTGAATGAATGAGTGAGCGAGCAAAAGAGAAAAAGAGGAGAAAGAGAGAGAGAGAGAGAGCATGAGGGGCTCAGCAGGAGCGTTCAATTCGATCGAAATGGGCCACAGATTTCACGATAATACCATTGTGATGACAGATTACTTATACGAATACTGATTATCGAACTCAGCGGTTTAGCGTTGTAGGGAGAGAATGAGACAACACACAACTATTCGTGGCCCTGCGGATCCGAATTCGGCGAGCCTGTCCAGCTAATGCGTCGTTCAGAGAGAACGAAAAGGGAGAGCGCGAATAAAAAGATCCATTCGTTTCTGTGCGTTGACTGTGAGCGAGACGCCACTCGATGAATTCTGTATAAAATTCGCTTTACAAGTCTACATGCATGTCCATGAGTATACACACATACATAAATACACAAGTACACCATACACACTTGACATGAACATATACGTATACACAGGTCGCGAATACTCAAGACACGATACATACCCGATACCCGTTACATTACACACATACTCGAATCTGTAGACTCGTAGGTTTACTATTAATTATAATGAATTATAATTATATCTATTATATATCAATGTATAATTATATTTAGTTTTTAGGTTTATGATTATATTGGCTAATTATTTCCCGCTTGTACATATGCCGTGAAGCTCCAGAGAAAAAATTAAATCTTTAACAAAGAAAATCTATAATTTTTTCGACTGTTTTTGTACAGAGATAATAAAAACAAAGGCCTCGTGCTTATGAAATTTCATGAATATAAAAAAAAATACGTGTGTCGATCAATCTTGTCATCCATTATCCCGATCACCTTACCAAGCGTACTATTCCATGCTGTTTGCAATATGAGGTACAAATATAAGAATTCGTATGAATTTATGCATCAGTATAATCAAGCGTAAATGTTGTAAAATTTAACATTTTAAGATAAACTACGAGCATATCTATTCTTCTCTAAATTTTTTCCTTAAATTTACTTTACATAATTGACAGATCATGCAATAAACTCGACAAATATGCGAATAATTAATAATGAAGCAACGCCATTTGCCATGCGATGTTTGCAAATATCTTCGAATTATTTAAGACATTAGTGCATCGTATCTGTTTGGTCAATTAAGTTTCGTAAGAACAACAATTTCGCGAGTGAAATTGTTTATTTGACAGATGAGAGGTTGCATATTGATCATTTATTGACAATTCGGACGGAGCAAGTTGTTTTACATCGCGAATACTTGCGAAGCGATAAATGATGCGTATTTTTTTTGCACGTATCAGCGAATGGGAAATCAAGGATTACTTTTCAGCTGCGCTGGCGTTCTCGGGATTCTCGATATACTTATTCTCGGAAATGTCTCGATCGAGATAATTCAAACGAACTTGTACAATCGAAACACGTCACTCGAGAGAAAGATTTCTTGTCATAGATATACTAATACTAAAGATTTTTTTATTTATTAACGATTTTTTAATAATTGTCAATTGATTAGTGGAATGATAATTAACGACATTTGTTCAAAGTTCATTTATCGGTTTATTTAATTTGCAATATGCATGGATATTTTTCTTTGAAAAATCCATGACATTTCTTTTATCGATTTATGCAAAGATATGAATATTCGAACAATTGAATTTATGAATAGAAGGAACAATTATGGTGCAAATTTGAATATATCGTCTTGATTGATACATATTTGATAGATCACAAATATAAAATATATAGATTTGGAAACGTTTTCTCCGCATGATTTTTCGTACATTTATTTTCAATTTTCTCATTTTCATTCCGACATCATTGTTTTCACATTCTTTCGAGTCTTTGTTTAATATTTAATTACACAGCTGACGTATTGCGACGAGTGTGTTAAGTCAACATTTATCGAGCACGTTTCGCGAAGAGAAGCTTAGAAAAAAAAAAAAATTAATCGTGAGATAAATTGATGTTACTGCCGACGATTAATCGACAAATTGACTCTATCGACGCGAAAGTTGGAGAAAGATCGAAGCCTATGTCATTTCGATGGAATTAAAGGGAAGGGAATCGAGTGATGATGAATAAATTCGATACGCGAGATTCATAGACCGCGTATTTTCAGGTTGAGAGCATCGAGCAAAGCATCGTCAAGGAATAATAGGGATAAAGTACAAGCCGATAAAGTGAAACGAGATGGTGGCACAATGATGCTAAGATCGCAGAATCTACGCTTCCTGCTGTGTATGCTCTATGAGTTACTCGCAACTATCAACCACTGATGCGAATCCTGTTACAACATAACGACTGACGATTTTGCTGTTCTGATCTGAACAGCGATCTCGTTGAAGCTACCGTTCTGCGCTCGTTACGAACTTCCCGTATACTCCACGGGATGGGGAAAGGTTAATGGATCGCCTAAAGGGCGCGCGTTACATCGTCGTCGTAGCTGCGTTCTCCATGTTCTTGGTTCAACTTGGTTCAACAACCTGATCAGGCATTCTTAAGGTTTCTCTCGCTTCTCGTCACGATGTGGGACAGATAGGAGATAGATGTAAATAGCGAAGAAGTCAAGGCGTGCAAAATGACGGCAAATTATTACTCTCGAAGAAGAGGGAATCATCGGAATAAGAAACTGCCGTTATTATTTTCATCATCCTTGTCCTCGCGACATCATCGTTGTCGTCGTCGTCGTCGTCATCGTCGTCGTCGTCGACAGCGTCGGCAGCGTCGGCGCCGTCGCCACCACAGTCACCGATGATGGTTGTCGTCGTGGAGGTCAACGTCGGTTGTTGCCCCAGCCCCCCTGACGTCGCTTGGCCCGCTCGTCGGTTAGTGGCCCCCTTGTAAGTTAGAATTGCTGATTCTGTTCAGCACACGAAGTTCCCTTCCTCTTCGACTTCACCTCTCCCGCTCTCTTGCTCTCTTTCTCCCTCTCTCTCTCTCTCTCTCTCTCTCTCTCTCTCTCTCTCTCTCTCTCTCTCCATCGCCCTGGGCATCCTCCTATGCCAATCTCTTCCGCGCGACCTCCTCGCCGAGTTTGTTTCTCGTCGAGGCTGCGTATCACACTTTGTTGCCTGCCAACTGCACGCCATTCGGCAATGTTGCGTAATGCCTCGAGGAAATCATCTTGGAGGTTGTTCGACCGGCTCGACCGAGCTGGTTCGACCAACCGATTCACGATGATGAACACGACGATCCTCTTCTGAGTGCGGGAGAATCACGCGATTGAGGGAAGATGGTGTCGCGCAATCTTGGTCACGCACGATGCAGCGATGTCTGGAATACTTAACCAAGCAATAAGTAACCTTTGCCTGTGTCTTTTATAATTCTTCTAAAGTTTGGAATTCATAGACGACCATTTCATAGACGACAGCCATTCAAATCGTCAATCTGATTGCGAGTCGCCCATGATACTCGATGGCAAAGAGAATCCTTTCCTTCTGCGCTGTCATTAGCGGAGACTCTCGTTCTCACTGTTTCGTTTATTTCAAAGGCGAGTCTTAATTGCGCTTATCGATTGCCGCGGCGAAGGGAACAAGGTCCTCCTTTCTTGTCATTCTATCCACCTCTCCCTCCCCCCTACCACCCCTCCTTTCTCTTACGCTCGCTCAGTCACACGCTCCGCCTCTTATCACTGAACAACGGCGAGCCTCTTCCATCGCCGTCGTTGCTGCCGCCGCCGTCGCTTTTTTCTCGTTCCTCGTAGCACATCCTTCTGCCTTGTGGGACGCGGCGCATTGTCCCACGTTGAAGTGCACTCCGCTCGCAGCTGCAACGTCGTTCTTGCGCGACTTGTCTCGGAGAGACAACGCGCGGCAAATTGGTCGAGTCCGACGCATTTCAGCTTCACTCCAGACGAATCTCTCTGGGATTGTTGGTCGAGTTGGATGGATCAACAATCCCGTTAAAGCGAGAAGATGTTGCGAACGAGCATTTATTTATATACGTAATCGCATACTACACAGGCATAATTGATTTACACTTTTCTTTCGCCATCGTGTCTACAAAATCGTTAAATTGTTTTAAGAAAATTCCAAAATGCCGAGTCCCTCTTTACGCTCTTAAGCTCTTCTCTGCAGCGGGCGGCGCAGGACGGCGCAGGGCGGCGCGGTGCGAAATTGGGAAGTTTTAATTACCTCGCGACCGTACTTACGGGTTAATCGGCCCGGGAACACCAGCGGCTTTATAGTCCCTGGGAAGTTTGGTCCGCCCGCGGACATTAAACGCGGCGTTTCCAATTACGCCGCGTGCATCTCGCGTCTCGTCGGTGTGCGCGGCCGACGTGTGCACGCGCGTGCAAACCTCTCCCGTTGATCCGTTCGGAGAGTTTCACAAG
>QKQZ01048829.1:0-10080 GCA_003595255.1 Solenopsis fugax
ATCTCGATCTGTGTGCATCTATTGCTTTTCCCTCATGGGCACTCACATAATATTCACTCACATACTATTCACTCGCGAGGGCACGGTTAACTGCGATCGCGCGTATACTAATCACAATGCGACAATAGCGAGCCACTCCATTGAGACATTAATCGTACACGACACACGCGTGTTTTATTATACCACGGTGAAAAAACGACGCCGAAACTACCTTGCACAAAGCCACGGTCCGTTCTCGGCGTTCGCGACGCGACGTGTATAAATTATCGTAACGGGCGAATCTCAAGCGAGTGACGAAATCGAAAAGTCGGGCTGCCAATTTTACGTGCCGCCCGCGCGCTTGACTCTTTTCTCCCCTCCCCCCTCACGACTATAACTAACCTGTTGATCCCGCTGACATTCTCATGCATTTTCCCGATTTTATGCAACGAGGATTGCACGCTCGCGTTTTAGCAATTACTATCAAATATCTCAGTGAATCACACAATCATTGTTCCTAATTCCTATCGAATCATTACTCGTTCGTACTTTACTTACATACATACCTATCCGAATAACTCGACCGCGTAACCGCGTGACCGACACGACGATCGAGCTTCGCTTGGCACTCCCGATATTCATCACCACGCGACATACGCGATTTATTATACCGCGACGAGGAAACGGCACTGAAATTGTGTTGAACGAAGTGACGCGACGGACCGCTCGGCGTACGCGACGAGACGTGCGTGCTGTGCATTAAGTAATGGCCGAATCTCGAACGCGACGAAATCAGAGGGAAGAGCTGCAACTTCATGCTTCACGCGCCGCGGCCGCCCGCGCTCCCTCCCTTCTGCCCCTTGCACACAACTGCCTTATAACCCACTCCCGACGGCACTCTCATGCTTTTTCTCGAGTTGCGTAGCGAGCATTACACGCTCGCGTTTCAGCGACCACTATCCCCGTATGACAACGTAGATAATTGAATGCGCTAGCTAAAATTGAAGACAAATACGATCGTCGATCGTCGCTTCCCCAAGTAGTCGCGCGATGGATATACCGTCCGAATAAATCTCGCGCAATGCACACTTTAGCGAATCGGAATTGAGGAAAATCAAATCTCTTAGTGGAACACACACAATCGTTACAATTCGTACCTATTCGTTACCTCTGTGTTCAACGGAACCACGGATTACTCGTCGTATGTACAGACGCGACATACGTGCTGTGTAATGGACGAATCTCGAACAACGAAATGAGACAGACGCGCTGCAACTTCACGTATAGCCCGGGCAGCGCAATCTTTGCCCTCTCCCCGTTCCTTAACCTCACGCCTGTATTGTAACCTGCTCACGACGGTATCCTCACGCATTTTCCGAAGTTCGTTAAGTAAATATTACACGCTCGCGTTTCAATGATTACTATCCATACGTAGATAAATTGACATGCGAATTAAGATTATGTGTGTCTATGTATGTGGAGTGCGGTATTTAGGAACACGATATCGTCACTTCGCCGAGTACTGACACGATAGAAACTTCTCGAACAATGCGATCTAATGCGCATATATCAGAAACGAATACGTATCTCAGTGAAATAATCTCAGTGAAACTTTATCAGTGAGCTTTTCGTGCACGAGCTGTCCGAGTTAGTCGATGCATCCGACGCCGCGAGCGGGCTGACCGTAGTTTGAACTTGGTCGAACACGTAAACTTCGAGCGTGGTTAATTTCAATAGTTCAATCGTGCGATGTGTCTGTCCGCATCTCGCTTCGGTTGCAACGGAGCGTCTCGAAGGAAGTAACGCGACGACATACGGCGAATGTCTCGCCCCGCTGCCTAGCCGTCGAACCGTCCTCCGAACGACAACAAGGTTATGCCGCGCCGGCCGCGCGCAAACACAACACCGGCGCATCTCCACCACAGTAACAGTCGACTCGTCGCCAGGCGCACCGTAAATAAAACTCACGCTGAACATTTCGTTCTCCTCTCGCTTTTCGAACATGCATAATTGTTGGTAAACGACGCATAATCCACGGCTTGCCGAATCTCGCTCGAGTCGTTCGATACGAACGTTACTCCCCGTGTTTCCGACGGCAATTACGTTCGGGTCAAGGTGCGATGCGAGATACGTGCTTTTCCAGTCCGGGCGTCGTTAAAGAGATAATTATCGTACTGTCCGCTGCCGCGTGCATGTATGTGCGTGTGTGGGTGTGTGCAAGTGCGTATTGTCAGGACGACATCGTCTTCAACAACGGCGACCGAGAGCAACAACGTGCGTGAGTAGTTTCACGTGAGATTGATAAAATAGATACAAGATTATATAATCCTTTCCCTACTAATTTGTTTAGGTATTAGGGAGATACCTGTACAGTTAAAAAATGTTATGAAAAAATTTACTTCAAAGAGAGAGATTATTCGTCTTCTTTAAAGTGAATTTTTTCATAACATCTTTTCCAAGAGGAGTTATTTTTTGAAACTGTACAGATATCTTCCTAATGTTACCCAGAAGGTGTGTGCAAGGTTTTAGGAAATGACTCCTTTTAGAAAAGAGGTTACAAACAAATTCGTTTCAAAGAAGGAGATTTTTAATTTTTCTTCCAAATGAATTTGTTTGTAACCTCTTTTCTAAAAGGAGTCATTTCTTATAACCTTGCACACACCTTCTGGGTAACATTAGGAAAATATTTGTACAGTTTCAAAAAATAACTCCTCTTGGAAACAATGTTATAAAAAAATTCACTTTGAAGAAGACGAATAATCTCTCTCTTCAAAGTGAATTTTTTCACAACATTTTTTAACTGTACAGGTATTTCCCTAATACCTAAACAAATTAGTAGGGAAAGAATTATATAATCTTATATCTATTTTATCAATCTCACGTGAAACTACTCAAGCACGTTGTTGCTTCCGGTCGCCGTTGTTGAAGACGATGTCGTCCTGACAATACGCACTTGCACACACCCACACACGCACATACATGCACGCGGCAGCGGACAGTACGATAATTATCTCTTTAACGACGCCCGGACTGGAAAAGCACGTATCTCGCATCGCACCTTGACCCGAACGTAATTGCCGTCGGAACATGGGGAGTAACGTTCGCATCGAACGATTCGAGATTCGGCAAGCCGTGGATCATGCGTCGTTTGCCAACAATTATGCATGTTCGAAAAGCGAGAGGAGAACGAAATATTCAGCATGCGTTTTATTTACGGTGCGCCCGGCGACGAGTCGACCGTTACTGTAGTGCGTGGTGCGCCGGTGTGTTTACGCGCGGCATAACCTGTTGTCGTTCGGAGGACGGTCCAACGGCTAGGCAGCGGCGCGAGACATTCGCCGTGTGTCATCGCGTTACTTCCTTCGAATCTTCGAGACACTCCGTTGTAACCGGAGCGAGGCGCGGACAGACACGATTGAACTGTGAAATTAACCACGCTCCGAAGTTGGCGTGCTCGACCAAGTTCGGACTACGGTTAGCCCACCCGCGACGTTGGACGCGTCGAATAACTCGGACAGCTCATGCACGAAAAGCTCGTTTGATAAAGTTTCACTGAGATTATTTCATTGAGATACATATTCGTTTCTGATATATGCGCATTAGATCGCATTGTTCAAGAAGTTTTTATCGTGTCAGCATTCGGCGAATGTCTCGCGATATCGTGTTCCTAAATACCGCACTCCACACACACACACACACACGCACACACGCACGCACGCACACGCACATACACACACACACACACACAATCTTAATTCGCGTATCAATTTATCTACGTAGGGGATAGTAATCATTGAAACGCGAGCGTGTAATATTTACTCAACGAATTCCGAAAAATGCGTGAGAATGCCGCCGTGAGCAGGTTATAATACAGGCGCGAGGTTAAGGAGCGGGGAGAGGGAGAAAATTGCGCGGCCCGGGCTATTCGTGAAGTTGCAGCGCGTCTCTCTCATTTTGTCGCTCGAGATTTGTCCATTACACAGCACGTCGCGTCACGTACATACGCCGAGCAGTCCGTGGTTTCATTGAACACAAAAGTAACGAATAGGTACGAATTGTAACAACGATTGTGTGTGTTCCACTAAGAGATTTGATTTTCCTCGATTCCGATTCGCTAAAGTGTGCATTGCGCGAGATTTATTCGGGTGGTATATCCATCGCGCGACTACCTGGGGAAGCGACGATCGACGATCGTATTTGTCTTCAATTTTAGTTCGCGCATTCAATTATCTACGTTGTCATACGGGGATAGTGGTCGCTGAAACGCGAGCGTGTAATGCTCGCTACGCAAACTCGAGAAAAAGCATGAGAGTGCCGTCAGGAGCGGGTTATAAGGCAGTTGTGTGCAAGGGGCAGAAGGGAGGGGGCGTGAGCGGCCGCGGCGCGTGAAGCATGAAGTTGCAGCGCTTCCCTCTGATTTCGTCGCGTTCGAGATTCGGCCATTACTTAATGCACAGCACGCACGTCTCGTCGCGTACGCCGAGCGGTCCGCCACGTCACTTCGATCAACATAATTTCAGTGCCGTTTCCTCGTCGCGGTATAATAAATCGCGCATGTCGTGTGATTATGAATATCGGGAGCGCCAAGCGAAGCTCGATCGTCGTGTCGGTCCTTACGCGGTTGAGCAATTCGGATAGGTATGTATGTAGGTAAGGTACGAACGAATAATGATTCGATAGGAATTATAACAGTGATTGTGTGTTTCACTGAGATATTTGTTAGTAATCGTTAAAACGCGTGCGTGCAATGCTCGCTGCATAAAATCGGGAAAATGCATGAGAATGTCGGCGGGATCAACAGGTTAGTTATTGTGGTATAGTCGGGAAGGGAGGAGGAGGCGTGAGGTTAGGGCGAACTCGCGGACGGTACGTGAAATTGGCAGCACGACTTTTCGATTTCGTTACACGCTTGAGATCTGTTATACGATAATTTATGCACGTCGCGTCGCGAACGCCGAGAGCGGACCGTGGCTTTGTGTAACGTTGTTTCGATGTCATTTTCTTGCCGCGGTATAATAAAACGTGCGTCTGTCGTGTGCCATTAATGTCGGAGTACCGTGCTATTGTCGCATTGTGATTAGTATACGTGCGATCGCAGTTAACCGTGCCCTCGCAAGTGAATATTATGTGAGTGCCCATGAGGGAGAAGTAATGGAGGTACACGGATCGAGATAAAGTTCTGAGAGGAGGAGGCCCGGGAAGAAGCATCGTGCAACGGCGAAGCAACCTCGAGGTAAATAATTAATTATTTATTTGTTACTGGAATTATGTTAAGATTAATTGCTCATTAATCTCTGCAATATTAGTTTCGATATTTTATATAATATAATGCATGCATAATTTTTATTTCGTATCTTATTTTGAATATATATTATTGAAATATTTAATAAAATATCTATATGTGTTGATATTTTCACATGTGGATGTATTATATAAAATATATTCCTGTTAAAAATTTCTTCTACCATTATTTAGAATGTACAAAAAATAGATATTTATTTACCAATTTTTCTAAAAAGAATTTTATACCTAAAATTTGTTTCTTTTAAAAATTATGCAATTCTTTTAATACGCTTAAAAATTGATAAATAAAAATTTCAATGCGCGTAGCAATGTTTTTCGAAAAATTAATTATTTTTAGCTTTAATTTGAATATGTTTTATTTGTTACAGATTTACGTATCCCGCTGCTGCGCATCGTATTGGTAAGTGCTAAATAATTTTTTTGTAAATGTTAGAAGTATGATAACCAATATTAGAAAAGAAAAGAAGAAACAAATCTTTCTAGCGATTGTTAGTGTTAAATAATTCAATTTT
The DNA here is from genome assembly GCA_003595255.1 of Solenopsis fugax. NCBI lineage: Eukaryota > Metazoa > Arthropoda > Insecta > Hymenoptera > Formicidae > Solenopsis > Solenopsis fugax. The sequence goes on from QKQZ01048829.1 coordinate 5,796, forward strand.
ATAATAATACAGAAACAATAAAAGCATTTTATGTTGTATGTACTTTTAAAATATTTAATAAAATATTTATGTATTGTTGATATTTTCACATATATGTATATAAGTTATATAAAATATATTATAATAATTTCTATTATTGTGAATTTATATTATTATGAACTCTCTGCCTGATTTGAATTTATTATTTATTTTTATAATCATCATATATAAAAAATGAAAGATTCAAGTTAAGAGTAATATTTTATATCAAGAATCTTTTATAAACTGTCTCAAAAGTTAAGTAGTATTAATTATTGAAAAATAATTGTTACTAATAATTTCTAATGTATTGTATTAAAAATATTTCTGGCAAACTGATTAAATTATGGATAATAATCGCTCATGCATAAAATTTCTGTTCTTCATTTCTTTTCTTTATTGCATGATCACTGCACAAATTTCGAATTTAAATTACGACCGAATAATCGATTAAAATGCTTTTTTGCGGCGCTATTATGACAGATTATCAGATGGTTAATTGTTTGGTGAAATTATAACCTGTCGCTAAAATATATTAACACAGTGTTTTCCAAACTGTATTACTAAAAAAATTGCACGATAAGGCAACTATTAAAGTTATAAGATGGAAGTTTTTGTTAATTATATACTGTTTATTTTTAAAATATTAAAATTGTTTATATATTAATAAGGATATTTTAAAATAATCTCCACTGCAAATAGAAATAAAATATCTCTGCTACAATTAATGGAGGATTTATATTATCTTGAAATTTTATACTTTTTGATTTTTTTTGTAAAAATTAAAAATGTCATGTTATTTGATAAAAAAAGTTAGAAAAAAACTTGTGGACCATGTCGCATTGCCGTCTATCGCGAAATTTTTATGGCGAAATTGGTTTGGATAGCACTGCGACAGAATGCGTATCGTTCGGATAATAAACACACGCGAGTTTGTCATTGCTGCGACAAACAGGCGCTACAAATAAGCCGATTATCCCTCTACCGGCTCTCATAACACGCGACTGTGTTCCGTTTCATCTCCCTCGGTCGCCTCCGCGGCTGTCCAGCTTCAACGAATTCGCTTAATTATCGAACGGCGTTAATTATCGAACTCGAGCGATCCAGCTGCGACTATTTCACAAGTCGTCGTAAAGCGAGCGTAATTACTCGGTAGCGGAACCACAGTCGTCCGCTGCCATCATGCACAAATCGCACGAGTTTGTGTAAGTGCGTAGTATGCGGAACGTAAACAGTCACGATGTCAATCGTAGAGAGTGCGGACTGATAATCACCACGTTTTAATTATTACGTTCATTGCGCAAGGGATAGATGTAACCCTCGGGAATGGTGCTTAATCAATACCGGGCGCAATCGAGAAATCGAGTTAGAGTTCTCGAGATAATTTATAATCATTCTCCAGTTCAGCAAAATGCAAAATTCTTTTTTTATTGTTAAAATCTTAATTTTTTATAATTTGAGTTAACAGTTTACGTATGTCAGTTTTGCCGAATTTAATATAGAGTCAAAAATGTTCATTGAACTTGTCACTTATTGTGATTAATGGATATGCTGACAGACTCCTTATTTCAACATCACTCTACTAACATTTAAGTAAAGATCGATTGAGAGATTGTAACGGCGCGCGCACGTTACATACACTCACGGACGATAAAATGATGAATGCATCGATTTCAGTGTATCGAGCAAGAAAACAATAAATTACGCTTACCGCGCCTTATTACGAAACCGATTTTTTTGCTTGTTCTCGTTCCGAAGGTGGTTAATTAATACCTGGCTACATTTACGAACTTGAAGCGTAATAAAAAGCCCCGAGGCGCGATACGATCTAAGAAAGAGAAATTATTAGCTTCCTAGAAATTCATTAAGAATCGGTGCTCTTATTCGAAATTTTTTTCGCCTTTTATTTTATTAAATCTCGTACTGGTGATACAGGCGTGCTATCGCACCGACAATCTGTACGTTAATGCTACCGGTAATAATTACATTTATTTGGTTGTAGGATACTTTATTACCCTTTATTGTAGCCAGTATTATAGTTATTATTTATCTTCGAATACTTTAATTACATATTATCCTAACAGTAAATTATTGAACTGCAGTATGTGACTTTGTCTAATGGAAAGTGGAGAAATTTCAATAAGTAATTTTCTGTGTGTGTATTTCCCTCACTTCTTAAATTTTCGTCCAGCCCCGCATTTTTTCGAATATCCTCGCGTGTCTGCGACACGCGATCTTTGTGAGCAATTAGTTCCATCGAAAGGGCAAATGAGACAGCCCTTCCTCCTGAACTTCTTGGCTTTTTGTCACGGCAATTAATATCACTTGACAATATTCCGAGGCAGTCGCGGGCAGGGCATAAATTCGTCGCTCGAATAATTTCGTACATAATTCAACCCTTTCTGTCATAACTCACGCTACCGCGGGGCACTGGCAAGTTGCTCCGTCGTGCGACGAGCGCGGTGGTGACTCGCCCTGTGGTATGCTAACGACGAGCCGATGCAAATTGTGTGAGGCGTGGACCGCGCGAGATGAACAACAAACGAGACGCGCGACTTCTTCGCGGCGCGAGAGAGAGAGAGAGAGAGAGAGAGAGAGAGAGAGAGAGAAAGAAATCGCTTCGGAAAAATCCGAGATAGAGTACATTCTGATCGTCGTGAATCACGGAAGCCGCTTGCGGGCGAACATCCGTGCGCAAAAAAGGGACGTTTCTTCGCCTACCAAACACGTTGCAATATCTTATGGTAGAGTTGCACGATGGAGTACGACGTAAACAAGTTAGAAACGGGTTTTGCCGCATGAGATTCGTTGGCTGATGGATCGGCGATTGGAGAAAGAGATAAGAATCGCAGGAATCTGACGAAGAAGAGGATAGAATAAAAGTACGAAATGGAAGAAGGATTATAAGGAAAGGAAGATGTAGAACAGACAGCAGGGGGAAAAAATTAACTGCATATTACAATTTTTTTTCTTTAACAAACGCGAATTTTTAAAGATTCAAATTAGGTTTGCTGAAAGGCTGGTTAAATTATTTTTATTAATATGTATTGCGTTTATTAATATTCATCACGTTTCTCAGAGCTTTCCCGACGCAGGGAAAACATAAACACGCGCCGCGGGCAATATTTTTCTTAAATCTTCCTGCGGGCCATCTTGAGTCTTTTCACGGTCCGCTGGCAAAGTATCTGGCGCAGCTGTTAAATCCAACAATTTTTCCATCGTCCGTAAAAATTCTTGGCAACCTTTTTGGCAAACGACAGACGAATGATGACGCCGCTTCAATTTATTGTTATTATTCGTGCACTATAATTTAGGTTTCTATTATATCTCTCGGTAGATTACCTGCTGACGTATGACTACTATCATGTAAGAATGCAGGAAATTGATGGTACCGTCTGCAACCGCAAAGTATATCGGTTTTAAAATACAAAATATAAAAGTTAAGCAAAGAGTACATAATATTCATGATAATTTATACGTATTGGTTAACGTAATTATTCTTATGATTAATTATTCTCAAGATTAATTAAAAATCAAAGCTGTCAAATCAATTAAAATTGCATTTACTTTATATAATATATGTGCGACTTATATTTCTATCGACTTTAATCTCCATAATATTTCTTGAATATCATTTCCTAGCTTACCCTACTCTTGCTCCTCTTCTTCTGGATCTGCTTCCAAGTGTTTCTCCCGGCAGTCTTTCATGTTCAGCTCTCTCGAGTAACGATACCCGGAAAACAAGTGTGTTTTCCGTGCTGATATTATAATAATAATAGTAGTAATAATAATAACATCATCGTCTTTATTATCAGAACAAAGGACGAGCCGCAGCATAATAGACGCTTTACGATACCATTTCCGCCCACGAGTGCGCACATCCCCGGAACATCTCTCTAAGCTATTAGTGCTACCTTCGTAAAGTATACCTCGTCGCACAGTTACTCCGCTTTTAAGCGCTTCTAGATGACTTGTCTGCATTCAGCTATTTCATGCCGAAGAGATTAGAAAAACATAACGAGCTCGTAGCAAAAACATTTATTTCAAAGATGCAAAAAAAAAACAGCTCTATTAATAATAACTCGCGCGCTCTCCTTTTTCTCAGTTTCAAACTCTTTCTCTTTACAAAACTATTCTATCGCTCGCAAGACTGTATCGACATCACATCAGCTGGAATCGTTTTCCAATTGATTTTCCTGGTCGATGTACACACAGAGAAAAAAGTATATGGTATTTGTGACTATAATTGCATAGTTAAAAAATTATA
>QKQZ01048831.1:0-10762 GCA_003595255.1 Solenopsis fugax
AATAATTTTATATATATATATATATATATATACATGTATTACATATACAATGTAGTAAGTTAATCGTCATTTTGATATTATACTTTCAGAACATCCGAGTTAATAATGAAACGATTCCTTCGACCATGGTTTTGGATTAATTGGTTATACTATTTAACGCCTGCAGGAAAGCAGTATAAATTAGCCCTTGATACAATGCACGAATTTACGAAAGAGGTAGCAGAAAAAAGCTTTCATTTTTTACATATTATTAAAAATTTTACACATTTTCTATAAACATGATAAATTCTAGGTGATAAGAAAGAAAATGGTTGAACGACAATTGCAAAACGGCAATAAAACAGAACTTGAAAATAAGGATAATGAATCTGACATAGGTATATTGTAAATTATAAATACACAACATATATTTTACGTATATCTTCTTCCTTTCCCTTATTTAATAAAATTTGGTATATTAGGTAAACAGAAGAGAAAAGCGTTTCTAGATTTATTATTAGATGAGAATGCGAAAGACGACTCTCCTTTAACCGATGATGAGTTGAGAGCGCAAGTTGATACGTTTATGTTTGAGGTGAGATATTCAAAATTACAATTAAAATTCTCCAATTTCCTCAATATAAAATTTTATTTTATTAGAATAAAATTCGATAATGTATTTACACAAGTACCTGCAAAATAATATGAAAATGATAATAGGGACACGACACAACTGCGGTTGCAATAAACTGGACACTCTTTCTTTTGGGCAATAATCTCGAGCATCAGAAAAAAGTTCACGAACAACTCGAAGAGGTTTTCGGAGATTCAGAGAGGCCAGCCAATCTAAAGGAGCTGTCGCAATTAAAGTATCTCGATAGAGTTATAAAGGAGACGCTCCGAATATTTCCGAGTGTACCTGTAATCTCGAGGGAGCTAATAGAAGACGTAAAATTGGGTAAGTTATTTTACTTGTCAATTAATAAAAAAATCTTAAGGAATTTGTTTTGTAAACGTGTAAATTTATTTGTAAATCAATTAAATGTAATAATGTTTTTGAAGGTACTTTTTTAGGTTGATACTTATAAAACTTAATAAATAATATTATTATTTATTAAAAATGAAGCAAAAATAATTTCTCTAAAGACAGATAATTTTTCAGATTAATAACTAAACTTAAATTACTAAAGATTGTTAAATTAACATTATAACCAGAAAAACGTCTATAAGTCTATATCGATAAAGACCATCAATGTATTTTATTATACATCTTGTGTATTATTAATCAAGGTATCCATATGCAGTCCATAGTTAATTAATTTTTTTTAAAGTATAATTTAAGCTCTATTTATGCAAATGAAATATTAAGTATAAACAGGTCAATCAAGAGCAATAAATTTAGTTGTCAAAGATTAGATATATAATTGTTACCTGTGTACAGTAAACATAAGATATATAATTATCACTCAATGTACAATAAACGTATGGACGTTTCGAGCTTACTTGCTCCTTTTCAACATAAATAACAACAAGTTACACCTTCATAGGTTCAAGAACGGAAAAGATTACATCTGTCAATATTTAAATAAAATATAATGAAAAAACGCACACCATAAACGCTAACTACAGTTGTCAATATTTAAATCAGATGAAAAACGCAAACGCAAATGTGAATATAACGAAGTTCTTTTTCATTAACATCTTCGATATCGCATCCTCCCCCATAGTAGTGTATGGAGATGACATGGTGTTATTGATCAAAAATCGATTACTTAGTGTGTAGTAACTTCGTAAAGTGAAAAAGTAATCGTGAAAAACGTTCTGTAAATGATATAGTCTCAATTTCATGGCCAGATTTTTCGGCAAGTGAACACACCAAAATACGACTTATCTCCAACGAGAGGTGTAATGGACTGACTCTCAATCAACGGACTGATAATTATATATCTAATCTTTGACAATTAAATTTATTGCTCTTGATTGACCTGTTTATACTTAATAATTTTTTTTATTTTAGATAATAATATTCTTCCGAAAGGTCACACGGTTGTATTACCAATGATAATGATACATCGAAATCCGGAAGTTTGGCCAGATCCATTAAAGTTCAATCCGGATCGCTTCCTTCCAGAAAACTCGAAGCATAGAAATCCATATGCCTATGTTCCCTTTAGTGCTGGACCGAGAAACTGTATAGGTCAGAGATTCGCTCTACTCGAAGAGAAAACTGTATTGACTGCTATTCTCAGAAAGTGGAGGGTGAAAAGTGTGAAAACAATCGACACGATCCAGTACGGTGGCGCTCTCATTTTGCGACCCAGCGAGGAAGTGCTTATACATTTTATACCCAAGAAATGAACAGTTTGCAAATACATGCTTTTTATAATGTGTTTTTTTTATAACTTTTTCTCATTAATCTTTTTACGTACATATATATACATAACGCACATATTCTCTTGCATATATATATATATATATATATACACACATATATGATATATCTGCCTACATATCACAAAAATTGAATAGAGATATATTCGGTATTAATGCAATCAAGTTTTTATGATAATACGTTATCATTATTTAAAAACCGGGATCTCGCCTTGCTAGCAGAATATTTTAAACTGTATATTATACAATGAGAGAAATGTTTGGTAAAATCAACCAAAGTTTGGTTGAATAATGATCAAATAAATTTTATAGTGATAGTTACTAAATATATATAATTGTTTTGACCAAACAATTTGTAGCTTTAACCAAATAATTATTTTCATACAACAAATTACAAAAAGTTTTGTTAAATGTAACTAAGTTTTTGGTACTAGTAACTATAAAATTGATTTCATCACTATTCTACCAAACAATTTCTCTCAGTGTATGTTCTGATATATATCCTTGTTGCCATGCGTCAGACGTATCCTTGACAACGAAGAACGCGTGGTGCAACACTTGCCATTTCCATTAAAAGTAATAATAGCTAATACTAAAATAGATAAAATGTCGAACAAACTGTGGCTGAAGCTATCTTTTTGAAGCAACAATCGCAAGGCGATATAATTTCGGTCGTATAATCATATCTGTTGTTATACGAAACGTCTAGAAACCACTTTTCTATGACCAGTGTAAATTTATAGTTTTTACTCAAGTAATATATAATTAATTTTCACTGCCCAGTGATTTCGCGAAAGTGATATGCAATTCATCAATTTGACGACAAGAAGAGGTCTCAAACGTGTCGAAATAAAATCGCGCGTTCAGAGAAAGAAGTGCACTATTAAATAAATAAATAAATGTGGAATTATATTTTTAAACATTTAATTATACGTTTTTAAATAAATGTTAAAAATGCAATCTGGAAAGAATTAATTCAAAGTACAGTATCTTAAAAATGATAAGAAAAAATCCTTGACGCCAACTGGGAAAAAGTATAATTAAAGGCCAGCATAACGCGATTACCGACGACGCATGGATACTAATTACAGAGCGAACATCGCTAAGTGGCTACCCGTTTCTGACGGTGCCCTTGACAAATGGCTCGTAGACGCTTCTCTTTTGGACGAGAAAATGGGAAAGCTTGCAGGATGCATAGCTTTAATCATCGAAGACTCCGCAGAGGCTCGATCTTGCGATCAGGAGGTCCGAATATTCAACGAAAACTTTTTTGTTGCCAATAAATATATAAAAAGAAATTAAAGCTATGTAGACAATATTAATTATTTTACGCGTTTTGCAGGTGTTTGAGGAAGTGATAGATAGCCTGGAGGAATTAATAGAAAGTTACAAATCAACATGCAATCCGGGAGAGTTAAGCAACCATCCAATATACAAGTATAAAATGAATCACCTGTCGATGGTATTAAAACGCAAACTCAATGTGATCGCGAAATTCACCCAAGATTTAATTAATGACATTGTCGATTGCAAAAATGACGAGAACATAAGAATAGTGTTTAGGTGAAAGTCATATAGAAATAATTCTTTCTATTTCATTGATTGTATTACGCTGTTTCATTAATTACTTTGACTTCATTATCTTAATCGCATTTTAATATAAAAGAAATTTTTTTTTTATAACTTTACATATAACTTTTTCTAGACATATTTATATTTCCCGATATTACCAGATAATAACAATGCGATAAAAAAAATTGCAGATTGGTAAATGCTTACAATAAAATTCTCGACATGAATAGAGACGTATCGGATTCGTCTGTCAATGTTTTTTACAACGATTGCCCATCTATGCTGGAGCCTTTGAAGAAAATCTCGGTGACCAAAATATTGCAAGCAAGTGTTCTAGTATTCATTATGCGTTATGCTAGCTTTCAATTGGCCGAAATTAATATTTTTCTTTAATGAACATGATTAAGTTGAACGTATAATACATTTAACAGAATATTTCATTGTAATATTAATAATTTTAGATACTAGCGAAGAATAGGGCGGAGGAATCCTGTCACGAACTAATCGATTGTCTTCTGGCAAATTATGAGCCCCACGAAAAAATCGAGCCTGAGTCTACAACAAATGACGTGGACGTTTCAGAAAATTCCAGCATGGAAATCTATCGGTCAGTTTATGGTCACTTGTATTGCTTGTATTACTACATATTTATATTATATATACTCTCTCAAAGGGTGAAACGTTATTCTGATAGAGTGAAAATTGAGTCTATGCAATTTTTGGAGTAATTTGTCACTCTATGAGATTTAAAGAATATCTTTATGTATTGTATGTACATATATTTTTTATACATATATCTAAAACTATTGTCAAAATAGTGCAATTACAATCTAATGCAATATATTTCTGCTATATTTGTTCTCTCAAATTTTGCAGCGCTCTGACGAGGCATTTAACACCACCGATCACAAGTGCAACATCTATGTCCGAAGTGGAAGCATCCAATATCGAAAGTGTGCAGACAATCGTGAATACGCAAAACGAACAGATTCTTAGACTTTTAAATATCGCGCAAGAAATATCACCTCAATTGCTTGGCATGGACGCTTTGAAAACTAACAAAGGTATAGTCCGAAAAGACCAATTTTCTCTAGCGTTAAATTTATTTTTATAAAACAACATAACATCCGAAGCGACGTATAAAATTTTGTTAGGTGAGACGAGATTGAGAGGCAGTGCTCTAAAGAAAGTGAAGAATTACTATCAGGAGGTGGCATGGGGAGCACTATCCAGTATTTTAGATCATGTGATACTGTGGTGGTCAAGAGAAGCCCTCGCGACTCATCACAGCCACGGCGCTCCGCATCTCAAGGATTGGCTGCGGCAGTTCATTCAGGGGAACGAAAGTAAGACTGTCTTCGTATTATATTTAAAAGTCTCTCACATTTTTAATTTGGGGAAGTATTACGCTTTGTATTTTCAAAATTTCAGTCCCACCTACAGTGAGATCAGCGCTGCAGAATTTGTGCGACACACTCGGATATCATACGACCATCACTGTTTGGGACCAGATGTTTAGATTAGCGTACACCTCGGCCTTTGAGTGCCTTTCGAAGCCTTCGTCCACGGAGGTCCGTACTTAACAGAGAAAATTCAATTAAAAATTTCAATTTAGAATTTCGAGGATATCTGAAATGACTTATAAAAACATTAGGTAACCCGTAAATTCAGAAATTTTGAAACTTTGTACAAATAGAGAAGTTCATTCGTAACACAAAAGTATTTTTTGTTCGTGCCATCTTTCAGTTTTAGGGGGTAAAACACCTCTTTATTTTTTTCTTTTGAAGCGAATACTGTCGAAACTATAAGAGATAGAAAAAAATGTTCTGAATAAAAGAATGGCTTACAGAGTAATTTATAACAATGATAAAAAAATTTTTTTTTTAATTTCTTTTAATTAAAAAAGAATTTTTTAATCACTATCTATTGATAATATTTATGTATTGAATTATTTGATTAAAAATATATATATGTATTTACGGACATATGCAGAAGAGATCGTTTACGCGCTGACAAGCATGTGGCACGTGAAGAAGAAGAAGATATATTTATATACACCTACATAATTACAAATTATAATTTTTATGCAAAATTTTGTCATATAATTTAATAAATGTTATTCTATCGGGGTAGAGGATGGTAAATAATCGTTATTAATTGTTTTGTAGGGAACCGACACCGGCCAAATGTTTGTCGAGCTGTTTCAGCTGCTAGTCAGCCTCAGCAACGAATGCGAGGTGGGCGGCGAGTGGGTGATAGGAGCACCCTTAGTAGAACTGCCATTGTCGGAGCAGATCGTCGTGTTGCACAGGATGGACCACTCGGTGCACACGGCGAGGTTGTGGGCCATTCAAGAATCCAAGATCATAGCCCATACTTGGGACTTGGAAGTGTTCTTCCTTTTAGTCAAAGGTGACGTAATGAACTGCCTTGAAGAGCTGTCTTATCTCAAGGTACTAATCATTCAATTCAATCTTCGTTCTTTTTGTAGGACATTTCAATATATTTATTTTTCATCGATTGATTTTAGCTCGCTGATCACACGACTGCATTGTCCATGAATTCTATTAGCGTCCAAGTATACGTATGCACGAAGATGAGAGCGAAGATTGTTTCCGAAGTCAAGGCGAATGTTGAATTGCTTCAGGTATAACAGTTCGAATTTTAAATATAAGGGAACGAAAAAAATATGAAGGATGATTTTTGAAGAAAAGACTTTTCGATTATATTATAAATAAATTAAATGTACATAAATAAAATTGAATTAATAATATTTTATTTTTATCAATATCTTTCGTATAATTAATATTCCAATTATTAATTTTATGATTGAGACTTTTTTATCAAAGTAATTTGATATCGTCAAAAATATAGGAAAATAATTCTTTCGAGAATAATAATTTTTAGAAAAAATTTGTGAATCTGCTGCTTATAAAACTGCAGATGACTTTATGTTTCTTTATTTCTGCAGACCTCTCCAGCTAAGTGCACAGACACGCTTGCCAAGATTTGTCGCGTGATCAGCCTCGCGAATTTGCACATGTGCTTTCCACGGTCGAATTATTGGAGAAGAAACACCACCATATCTCCGGTGGCGCCCAGTCTTTATGTGGAAACTTATTTTGGTACTTTTCTTTTGTTATTTTATTCTTTTATTATGTTGAAATGATATTATTAAAATTGTTGTAGAAAAAGTACTGCTGCCAGTGTTGGAAGTGATAGAGGATCATGAAACATCTAACATGATACTACGAATAATGTGCGAGGCATGGCTTGATTATATTTATTTACACCGTATCAAATTTAGGTAATTTTCCCTGTTGTTCGATATTTTGACTAAAGCTTTTGTGAAATGATGTGGAAGCAATATGCAGAAGTGAAATTTGCATTCTTTTACTTGCAATTTCTATATGTTTCATCTTATTGTACATAAAATAAATTTTTAGCGAGTACGGTGCGCAACAGCTTTTGACGGATTTCGCGTACGTATCGACGTGGGTTACGGAGTGCTCAATCATCTCGCAGAACGTCAGGAATCACTTGCTGAAGAACGAGGTCCTACGTCGTTGCGAAGGTGTTGGTCGGCTTTTGTTGAGGCACCCGGGCGAAGCTATCGCTATGCACAAACAATTGGGTAATTTAAATATTAACTTTATTTATCTTTATTTAACTATTAACTTTATTTGTTTATTTAAATATAAAGTTTCTCAAAAACTTTTGCGCTTTTTGCAAGAGGTGAAAGAGATTCGATCGCAGATAGATGTCATTGTTAAAACATTTTCCTTTTCATTATGAGAAGATTCGTAACGTAAAAAAATTTGTTTAATAATAATAAAAATCCATATCATCTCTGCAACGCTTCCCCAGCAAACAAAAATAAATTCAAATAAATTGGAAATTACAATTTATTTTAATTTATCCGAGTTTGCGCTTTAGAGTCTCTGAGTATTTTTGAATTCAAATAGATTGAAATACTAATTCAAATGGATTGAATTCGGATGGATCGTGTCCACTGTCCCCATTATATTATTTTTGGATTTAAATGGATTCGAAAAATCTGAAGCGTAAATTCGAAAATGTTGAAATGAATTCATTATAATTCATTTTCGTTTGTTGAGAGAGATTAAATCTTCTTTTTGTTTTCTTGCGGTTTTAGCTCGAAGAACGAACGAGCGTGGGTCACCTGAATCTCTAGGTCTGGAACGTATGCCAGCTGAAATGTACGTTCCAAATCAAGAACAATGGCTTGAATTGCGCGCACCCAAGCGATACAATTTCTGCTGTATGGAATAAAGGAAGTAAACGGTGAATTGTTAATGGAAACTTTGATTGTCACGTTTTTTCTTCAGAATCATTTCAGCTAATAAAAAGCAGTTTGTTGCATTACAAATATTTCTCATAAATAAATTATACTTTGAGTAAAATGACAAAAAATTGAATTACTAATTCATAAAAATCAATTATATTACTTGTATCAGTTTTATTTATTGATTTCATCTACGTCAATATTCAATTAATAGAGATTAAAGAGATTAATCAAACGCATTTCTAAACAAGACTTGAACAAAAGAGAATAAAAAGTAATATTGAATTATCCAATGCAATATTAATTTTCTATTTTAATTTAAAAAAAATTACGTGGCGATGTGTGCACAAATTATTATCTATATTAATAATATAATTATATTACTTGTTGCCGGTATAGATTTTTGTTCTCGAGAAACCCAACAAAGGGTGGAAGCCTTTCCGTAATACGACAGCGTATCACGTTACGTAGGTACAAAATGTGTGGTATCACGCACCGCTGCATTGTCCGTCGTCCTAGCAGTCAAACGTCAGCGCTCATTGTCAACGCCACAGTATTTATAATAACATCAATCTTGATGGAAACTTCAAACGTGATACAGTTTCTCAAATATTGACGTGATGTCAAGTGTACAGTATTACGTTACGCATATAAACACATACAAAATGACAATCGGGAAATTACTGACCAAATAATTGTTATTTTGTGTAATAAGTGAACAAAATAAAATAAATTAAACATTAAACTAGAACTACATCATTTTTATTAATACGTAGTGCACAACACATATAATATGAATGTGTAAAAATAAATATAAAAAAGAGCCAGCAATTTGACTAGTTGCATAGCAGTGATATATATTTTCCAAATAACTGAACTTGTATAATAATTGTGACACTTTTGAAAACTGTTAAATACTTCCTAAAATTAATAATTGTTTTTGAAAAATTCTTGATAAATTTCTTTCATCAAACAACTGGCCACATCTAGATCTTTTGAACATACGTTAGTAAACTTTTTCAAATTTATAAATGTGTATCTTTTTACGCTATATGTACATTTATTAATAAAAATGACGGATTTCTTCAGATTAGTGTTTAATTACACTTTATTTTGTCTATAATTTCTTTAAATTGTAAAATAACAGCTATTTAATCTTAGTAACTTTTCGACTGTCGACTGGCAAGATAACGTGAATGTTAATTATAAACCATCTCTGTGATGCGTGATCGCTTGCGTATATTGAAACGCAGACTCGTTGTTGCACCGCAAAAGAGAGAATGTGGCGAGACAACTCATGTTTCACTCCCGACTGTTGATTCTCGATTCACCTTATGTAATCAATGATTGCCTGTGCGAGCGTGTGAACCATAAGTAATCCACTTTGGGTTCAAGACTTTAGTGGATTCTCTTCTGCATCCTAATACGAAATACAAAAATCATACATAAGTGCGTGCTTAACATCTTCTAGATAACAACGAATTAAAATTTGTTAAAATCTTAAAAGGAGATCCCCCATTTAAAAATTATTTTAAATTATTTATCGGTTTTCTGTCTCTCTCTCTCTCTCTCTCTCTCTCTCTCTCTCTCTCTCTTATTAATAACTTCTTGGCAGAGAAGCTTTCTCCATAGAAGGACGAAGTTTGACTGTGCGATGTAATCACTGCGATTGTAATTTATAACAATTTATTGTAAATGTGGTACCGGAAGAGCTCGAGCACTTGTGGATATCGATCACTCATGCCAGGAACGTGTTAGTCGTGCAAGGTGAGTCACATAAGGGAGATCAAATTGCCAAGTGAAAAGGAGCCTGGCCTGTCAATCGCCGCAGGCGGAATTCTGCATATTATCTAGCTGTATTTCTGTGCGATGAAAATGCGCGGTATCACGGAAAGAACGCCTCTAAGAAGATCTACGGATTCGCCCGATTACGTCGAGTTCGCCAGCCTCTTGAGGACTCGAAGAACACGATTGCGACAGTTCCAATGCTGTGTCTGCGGTATTCTGATGTAAGTCCATGTGGATCATACATAAGACAGAATTAGACGGATTAATAATTTTTTGTATAAATTTCTAAATTTTAAGATTATAAAATTTATTTATTTTCAAATTTCGCGCGAAATTATCAAGTTTTATTATGTATTTCAGAAATATCTTATTATATACGTTTTATTCTCTATAAGCGCGTAATATTATTTAATATTAACTAATAATCCTGAAAATCATATTAAATAAAAATAGTTATATGCTCACTCCTGATAATATTATATAAATATTATACAATATAAAGAAGTGAATAATATTAGAAGAGAAGAGAGTATTACGGCTACTGTCGACAATATGGCTACCTCTATTATCTCCATTATTAGGTGATGTATTCTAACAATTGTTTATAGAGATATTCGTTTAATAGCCCATTGTTTTTTAATGATGCTAATATACCAATGCATAAATAATTGACAATTGTTATAAAGCATTTTTACTTTTGAGCACTTCTAAACTTTTTCAAGGTAC
>QKQZ01048832.1:0-17827 GCA_003595255.1 Solenopsis fugax
AAATTTATATAAAATTTATATAATATAAAATTGCACGATTACATTATTATCAGCTACAAAAAATAATCAAAAGTAACATTAACAATCTGATTTTTTAAAGCATTGTTAACATGCACAAAACAAGATGTAGATTGTTAAACTTTTTTTCGCATTACTAATTTCTTATTTATTTCAAATTTTTGTTACTCAAAGTTGTTTACATTAAGTAAAAATATAAAATATTGATAAGTAAAAATATAAAATATTGATAAGTATAATTTAGGCAGTCAATATGAATTTAGCAACTTTCCCCCACGTTTATCGTATGCATTAATGATAATTATAAAACATACCTTAATTAATACGTTGCGACAATCCACTCGCAGGCACCCGCTCGATTCCATGCTCGATCATCTGGCTGGAGATTTATCTGGAGCATCTTCGATTCACTACCGTCGCGTCCACTACGCTTCAAGCGTGCATTTCGAAGCGTTCAAGTATAAAAAAATAATAAGTTACTTAAACAAGAAGCTGACTCAGTCACTAGATTGCACACACTAACTAGCACTCCGTGATCGCGCGAAACTATTCTCGACACTCCCGGATCACTCGCGGTCACCGTGGCGACGAATCTTTCTCACGTCGTAAATACTTGCAAGAAAGGTCATTTCGGAATCTACACTGTTAATATTTGTTGGTACTGACAATGTTATTCGTGTAAGATCCCTATAAGAAACGTTAAATATAATTAAGACCATCGGCGAAAGTGACGCGAGGTTAGGTTAGGTTACGTTATTCGCGTCTCAAGCTTCTCGATTGAAACTCGACGACTCTATCGCACAATCACGGATATCGGCATTCCGTAATCGCGCGGAATTACATTCGACAGTCTCGATAATCCGGATCAGACCCTCGCGGCCGGAGAATCTTTTTTACGTCGCGTACACCCCCGCGCGGGAAAGTTATTCCGGCCTCGCGGAATCGCGACGAAGATAGTAGCGAAATTGGCGGGCGCGCGATTCTACCTCCGCGCCCGCACACTCCAAGATTGGAATGTGACGAGATGGGCGAGTCGGCTAATCGCGATATCGATTGGCACTCCGCGATCGCGAGTGGACCTTCCCCGACGACACGATTTACTCGCGTTCGTCGTCACGATGAATCTTTCTTTCACATCGCGGACACTTCCGTGCGGGATGATCATTCCGCCTTGCGGAAGAGACGCGAACCGCATTGAACATGGCGGCGAAATTGGCGGGCGCGCGATCCTCCTTCCGCACCCGCACACCCCGCGATTGCAATGTGACGAGATGGGCAAGTGGCTAATCGCGATGTCGATTCGCACTCCGCGATCGCGAATGGAGATTCAATCTCCCCCGATAACGCGATTCACTCGCCACGACGAATCTTTCTTTCACGTCGCGGACACCTCCGCACGGCAAGATCATTCCGCCTCGCGGAAGAGACGCGAACCGCAATGAACATGGCGCGCGAGCTTCCCTTTGTGCCGGCACACAGCGAGTCGAAGACATTGGGAGCTAATCCGCGCGATATCGATCCGCGATCGTGCGAAACTTTGCTCGAAACGATCCCCTTCGATAACGCTGCGAATTGCTCGCCGGGGTCGTGCCGAACCTTTTTCATGTTGCCGTAGCATCTCAAAGACCTGCGAGAAGTCATTTTCACTCGGGACAATCGCGAGACGTAACGAACACGGGACGGTGAGATTACTCCATCCCGAACTTTGCCACCGAAACTTGGAGACTTGAGGCAAGAAGCTCGGCTGATCGCGATCGCGAATATCGACCAATATCGACCAGCGATCGCGGCGAGAAACTTTCATTCGGCACGTCGCGTCGGTCCCCGTGTGCGCGACACGTCTACCGTGAACTAAACCGATATGAGCTACGCTTGTGACGTCACTTGAGAGAGATCGAGAGCGAGTCGGTGGTCGAATAGCCAATCGAGACTATCTCGATTAGAATTTTATTTTAAACGTCATATTCATTTCAAAGTATTCTCGTAATTCAGATGTTTTATGTTTTATGTCCATTTCTACGAATGTTTGCAAAAACATATTTTGTTGTATTTTAGGCTGCGGTCAATCAGACACTACAAATGCTTCGAAGCATTTGATTAACCAATTAGAACAAAGAATTTTACAAATTGACCATTTAGAAAATGCTTTAAAACATTTGTAGCATCATCTTGACTGTACCCTTAATGTACATTAAAATCGGTCTTTGTTAAAATTTTTCCGTTTTGAATTTTAAACATATCCGAATGTTAATTTAACATAATGTGATAACAATCACGTGCTATTTATTTATTTTAAAATTAATGTTTCAAAATTATATTATTTTTGTTATTTGTTCATTTATAAATTGTTATTTTAACACCAAGAAATGTAAAATATCAATTTAACACAACATATTCTAATAATGTAATCTAACTTAATATTATTGGAATATTTTGTGTTAAACATTTTGCATTTCTTAGTGTTAAAATAATATAATTTTGAAATGTTAATGCTAAAATAAATGAATAAATCGTACTTGTAAATGTCAGTACATTATATTAATTTTACTGAAAAAATATATTTCCACAATTTGTTTTCAAATTGTATTAGTGTTGTTTTTTGTTAACATAATATTTTCATTATTTTCTAACATATTCATCTTATTAGATGAATATGTTAGAAAATAATGAAAATTAACATACATACATTTGAATAGATCGTTTGAGACATGCGATATATTAAATTTAGCACAAACTGTATTAATTTTAATCTCGATTTAACTTAGGGTTTTAACAGAATGACTAACTTGTGATTTCAAGACAATATTTTATACTCTAAATCTTTGTCTTTAGTAACACGCACAGTAGACGTCTTGTGTCTTCAACTAAATAATTAAATAACAGAAGTATTACACAATATATACATATATGTATATGTTTTTTCTCTCTCGTACACTTTTCAATAATTATTTCAGCGTTATTTATTAAAAGAAGAAATAAAATCTCGCTATTCTCGTTCCTTCTTTTAATAAGTAACAATAACATAACAAATCTATCAAATATATTATTCTAGTTACATTTGCATGCAAAATCTTAGAAGTGTAGGGAAGAGTTGCCAAGTGCGTGTCACTTAAATTATTTTTTATTATGTTTAGTATTGATTTATATGCAAATAACCGCTGAAAATTGTAGATTAATGTCTAGTGTTGTTTATATGCAAATAACCGCTAAAAATTGTAGATTAATGTTTCCAATATTACTCATTATTACAATATTTATATTTATACATATAACAAAAATATATAGTATCCTTTATTCTTTTCCAATTCTTAGAATTACGAAGAGATGAAAATAGATAAATTCATAACCGAGATTAAAATTAATCTACGCTGGGTAGAAATGGGCATTAGGACATCAATTATCGTTATTAATGACAGAGTCGAATTCTCTCGCGACGACATCGATCATGCAAAACAAGTCGGAAAAAGGGAAAGATAGGAAACAAGTGTACATCCCTCCCTCTTCCTCTCTTTCTCTCCCGCAGATTTCTCTCACTTGCGGTCGACCGTACGCAATCAAAACCTAATCAGCCCTCGACTCCCTCGAAAGACGAGCTTTCGGAGATTCCGCCTCGCCACGCGCGCGCAGGGGGATGAATTTCGGGCTCGCATCGCGCGAGCCGACGGAGGAGGAGGATGGGGGCGCAACCGGGGACCGCCGGAGGGACGGAGACTGGAACGGGGTAGAGCGTATGGTAATGGCGCGTAATACGATCTGATTGCATTTATGATGAATGGGGGTCGCGCGGCGCGACGGCGGAAAAGGGACGAACGGGGCGACGCGTGTCGAGTCGAGCGAGCGAGCGGTCGAAAATTCTGCTTGTGGTTTAATGACAACGCCAGCGCCCGCTCGCCCGCTCGCTCGTTCTCGTTCGATTTTCGACCCCTCGCGCTTCGCTCGTTCACCCTGCCGCCGCCGCTACCGTCGTCTCGTTGATCCGCACCACCCTCTCTGTCTCACTCTCTCTCCACGTGTCGAGTTGCCTGCACGCACGTACGCGTGCACGCAACGCACGCACGACCGCGCATGGGTGTTTATCCCAATTTACGCGACGGGCCGCGCGGGAAGAATTTTTTTGCATCTTGTGCATCTTTGAGAGGATGAGAAGAGAAGTAGAAATAATCGTCTAACTAAAGATTACATAAGATTTTAATGACGCTCACCACTTGGAAAAATTATTTTTGCCCTCCCGATCCCTCACGGTCCGAGTCAAGCGTCGAACACGCTGGATCGGGAATTCTCCTTCTTTTCATGCGCGTTTAATCCCGAACATTTTTTATGGCTTCCCCTGTCTGTGGGGGGACTCCCTTCAAGCGCGACGATGCGTGCCTCCGATAACGATTTCACGAACCACACGCGCCCCGAGGACGCGCGACCGTGGCATCGTCGTGAGCGTCATCGTATCGCGCATTTGGATCTTGTTCCCATCGTTCGACCGCGGACGTGCGATGTCACGGACGGATATCGGGATATCGTGACGAATCACCAGGCATTCGCCGGGGAAATTTCTCACCCCCGGCTGACCGGCATGAATGATGATCCCGGCGCTGGTTATCGCGTATTTGCGGATGCTAAGAAAAGCAGGCGTAAAGGTGATAATTTTACTGCCATGCGTGTATCATAATTTCAAAGTAAAATTAATAAATCACAACAAAATAAATAATGCCAATCCTGGATGTTTGTGTATACAATAATATATTAACATTAAAAAATTACATATAGAAGTTTCGGTTCTACATAATTTTTTAATGATAATATATACTTGTACATTTAGTGTCGACTTCTTATTAGCATTATTTCATTTTGTTGTGTTTGTTTTACATTTTTCTCTCATTTTTTTCTCATAATGCGATTTATGTATAGATAGATTTTAAACATAAAATCGAAATGCAAGCTAACACATTTATTGATGACAAATAATAAAATAGTAAAATCACATAAGATAGAACAAAGGACACAGCATACTAGGAAATTTATCTTGGTAATGGTAACCATCTCTATATAATCTATGACATCTATACATAAATCGTTATTATATTTTATTATGTGTTAAAAATTGCATACACTCGCACATACGCAAATGGAACAATGGGGAACAGATTTACAGGGGCAATTTGGCGTCTGATATCAGGATCGCTCTCGCAGTCACGCCGGATCGCTGCGAAGCCAATTGGAGAACACCTCGGCGTGCATCACAGAACGGACGTGTAACAGGTTCAATCGACAACGACACGCTACACAACACGCGTCCACGACGCCGAACATCTGCGTATAACTCTCGCGTGTATTCGCGAGAATTGCATTAATGTTCACGCACACTATTTTTACCTTAGAAATTAAGTATCGAAACCAATCGAATTAATTCTTGTAACATACGCGATAAGATTTAATATATAATTGTAATATAATTTAATTTAATGTAATAGTAATAAATTTATAAGCTTTTGAAAACTGAATTACAAAAACTGCCTCAGAAATCTGATTTATTAGCGATACGATTAGTGAACTATTTGAATCTCTATGATTCGAATACGAACCATTCAAAAATTTCGAATCTAAGAGGTTTAAATATACGAATCACATATATTAACAAGTTTATAAAATCGTATTTTTAAAATAATTTTATATCACATAATCAATATATTATTTTTCTTACATAGAAATTTTTTTATTATCTATCTACTAAAACTCAACTCAACAATAATTATGTTATTATTTAAAAGTTATGTTTCAACAATTCAATTTGATTTAATTCGATTCGGATTCGAGTAACGAAATAAAATTCGATTCGTTTCGATGCCAAAAATCTTGATTCGCACATCACTAATTAGTGATTTAATTTTTCTAAATAATAACACGTAATCAGAAAGAGCGATGTCAGCCACGATACAATATCGAAATCGATTTATCAACATTCTAATATTCTACAATAAGGTCTCAATGTCTAGCAACACAAACCAAAATGATCAATCGTATTCACTGAGAATTGTGTTTTTATACAAAATAGCAATCAATTTCTCCAACGCTAATTATTATCTCAATTGATTTGTTCACAACTTTCTACGATAATAGCAGCAATGAGCAATCGACTCTTTCTGTCTGACAACAAGTTACAAAATTTGATTCATCATTGATTTAACTTTCTGTTATTCTCAGCGAACAACGTTTGCTTTTACAGAGTTAAACGGTTTTTCCAACATTATTCCGTCGGATCGGTGGTACATGCCGTACGCTGTCGTTCGCGTACATGTGTATGAGTACACGCGGGCGAACCAGGATTTCTCAGTGTCCCCAGAGAGTGATCGAGTGGATTGCCTTGACGCGCGCAACTCTCCACGCCTGAAAGTCACCTCCAAACTTCCCTCCTCTGATTTTCCGTTTCTCTCTCCTCTGCTCCCTTGAAGCGGTCGGTTCCTCTTCGCCTCTCTTCACATCCTCTTCTCTCTCCTTCTCACTCTCAACCTTTGTCTTTCCACGCGTCCACTCCCGACAAGCAGGGAACGAACGCTCTCTTGGACAGGAAGATAAGTGATCGTCGAAATTGCTCGGCTTGGCAAGAAGCTACCGCGTGGTCTCTCGGAAAGAAGTGTCGCCCACGTCCTTCGCTGTCACGCCGCCACACTTTCAGCTACCTGCGAGAGAGCAGAACACCATAGTCATTCAATGGTACCTATAGATCTCCAATGGTATAATCTAATTTTCTAAACATGTTTCTTAATATATTAATAAATGAATAAATAGTATATCAATCATCATAATGTAAAATTGTAAGACAAATAAAAAATTATTAAAAAGAAAGCTACAAAATCCGATTAAAAACCTAAATAAAAACCATATGAGAAAACTTTTTTCTTTCAAATCAATTTTATTTTAATCGTTCTGACATTATCATAAAGTTAAATAATCCCATTGAAATAAGAGACAGAGATAAAGAGTATATTTCTTTTTTTCGTTATTTTTTTATTAAAAAAGATTTAAGGGAATAAAATTCCAAGCCAGCAAAATGAAACTATACAAATAATAGCATAGGGTCATTGCATCAGTTGCTGAACAGTCGCCAATAAATAATTGTTCAGAAAAACTATGAAAATAATAAGACTTCAAAATAATAAATTACAAAATTAATTGATATTGTTTAAATCTAATTTTCATGGAGATTTTATTAAAATATAATTTTTTACTTGAAAATGTAATTGTATTAAGTTATTTTTTATTTGTTCATTGATTGGTGCAGTGACCCTATTTGGATATTTATTGTAATAGGACATTATTGTAATAGGAATTTCTTTTATATATTTCTTTTATTTATCACACACACGATGCGAGTGATCAAGATCAATCATTGTTATTTGTATTCCTTATCCAAACTTTTTGCCATTAAAGCTTACATCACTGCGAATAATTGAGTATTTATGACTTTTCAATGTCACATACGTATGAAGAGTGACGTATCACAACATGATGAGTCTCAATGAAGTAAATGATAAAAATGTGATCTATTGTGAATGAATCCCTTTGAATTGGCGTAGACTGAAAAAATAGAGGAGAGACCGCATCTGCATACTCTACGGGAAATGACGGAGTAAACCCTCCAATGTATCCCTCGCATCGCAGAGCTTATCACGAAATGTCGTTAAAACCTGGAAGGTTCTTTGATAACATGCATATATGTGTACAGAGAGAAGCCTGAGAGCAGCTACGATTGTGATTTAGCCATGACTTTATTTTGAAGCGCCCTTATGTCCATAAAACATTGAACTACGTAGCCCAACGTCTATGAATCCCATAGGTACTGTCCACGTTTTGTGGTTCTCTTCCGTGCTGTAACCCACTGTAATCAGAATTGTGCTGTAAATTTCAAGATTACATCTACATGGATTATTTATGTTTATATGTATCTTTTTCATGTAGACAATACGAGCAATAAATTATAAATTATAAATTGTATAACACAATACATAAAAAGTAATTAAATTATAAAATTTGTATATATTTGACTTTAATATTAATGAAATAAAAATATAATTAAAAATAAAAAAATATAATTTTTATTACTTCTGATAAAATCTGAATCTTCTATGATCCATTGATTATTGTTTACATATGATGACATAATTTACATTATATTCATGTAATGTAAATTGTTTATATTTTACTGCTCCTGATCAGGGCGTTTATGCATTATTGTTTTTACATGTCATCTATATGTATATTTTTTGTCTTATATATATATATATATATATATATATATGAAATAGACTATACATTTCTATAAAAATTGAATTTACAAGTACTACACATTATTAGCCTTTTGTCTAGTATGCTATTCTCGGCTCTTGTTACTAGTACTTTTCAAAAAGATTGTCATTTCACACAGCAAATAAAAAGATTGCTTATTATAACTTAGAACAATATCAGGAAGATCTATTAGTGATGATTGACTAAAAGCAAAATGTATTATAATTAATATATTTGTAGAAAGATTTGTGGAATGAATACATTGTGGATCTATGGAAACAATATATTCTTACAACTTTTCATTATATTTGGGAACGATGTATTAAGCGCATGTATCGTCGCAAGACAAACGTACGGAATTCAGATCGTTATATACCTTCTTATCAATTATCTCATAATGTGAGACGATTGCATGATTTTATTTGGGTTTGTAAAAACAGATGTGGAACCAGTAAGTATACATTACATATGGATATAAAGGTTGTGGAGCAATATATCGTTAATGATTACACATCAAACTTACTTAATTGCAATCAGTGAAATTATAGTAAATCCTCGATTTCACGAACTTTTAAAAGCGATTTCAATGATCGATATTAAAATATTTACAAATATCGAAAAATAAAAATATTTTCCTTAGTAATTATTTAATATACAAACCTCACTGTAAACGTTGATAAAAATATATTTATTCAATGCGTTTTCATACGAAACAGCAATCTCGTGGAAAAAAAGCGCGCTCTGGTCTCATGAAGCAAATTAGAGTATTTAAAAAATCATGTAAGTTGCAAAGTACCTGAGCTACACAAGTATATTTTTATCAATAGTTTAAGGTCCGTATTCTAAATAATTATTGTCTTTTTCAATAATTAATATAATATTTGTAACGCAATAACTACTTACCCAAAATTTCAATATAAAAAGACCTGTCAATACGAATGCTTCAGCTATCAATCTAATGGATATTTGCTTCTCTTATCTATTCACAAAGGTTTCGTCAGGTACGAGTGTGTTTCACATTTCGAAATTGCCTGTTGTACTTCGACGTTAACCTTAATGTCCTTTCGCTTAAATTAATTCATTAAATCGAAGATCTACTGCATCGTAATATTGTATAGTAGGATCATACATATCATATATACAGCTTTATGTCATGTTTAAATAAATATGCATATTAATCGGTCAGACAAATGCCTGACATTTAACAATTTCAAAATTATAAAACGCAAATGATACTATGCTGCATCATTTATATATGTATGTGTGTATGTATATATATATATATGTATATATATATATATGTTTGAAAAATCGATGCAGTATTTACTAAAAACAGACTCGTATATCATATACACGTATTCTGCATTGCATAAGTTTTTGCAAAGTTTGTTAACCTGGAAACTGGAAATGAAAAGCATTACTGGGGAAACCATCCTGAAACTGGAATTGGAAACCTCCATCTTGACAGAAAAAGTGGAACATTGCATTTGGATCTATATCTAAAAAAGATGAAGATATATAAATATATAATATGAACCATAATAAAAAAATAAATAAAATATATAATGTATTAATTACACTTGTGAACATCGAAAAAGATCAAAGTACCAACCTTGAAAACCACCTTCGTTATCATCTAAATCATGTCCGCGATCATAGCGAGACCGTTTCTTGGGATCCGACAGAATACCATAAGCTTCTCCGACTTCCTTGAACTTTTTCTCTTGTTCTCTTTTCTCTCCTTCACTGGCATTAGCATGACGATCTATGAAATATAAAGTATAACGACAATATACAAAATCACGTTTTTATAATTATATTTATTTTTCAATACAATAACATTTGTTCTTTACCTGGGTGGTGATCCAGAGCTCGTTTCCTATAAGCCTTCTTGATATCTTCAGTAGATGCATTTTTATCGATACCCAAAATTTTATAATAATCTTTTCTCTTGGATTTCCTCAATAGTTGTTTAGCTTTTCCGAGCAACCGTTTCGTTTCTAAAATTATAAAAAATTATAAAATTATAGAAAATTATAAAAAATGTACAAATATGCATTAAGATGCCATCAATGTTTCATTCTATTATATTATTGCTATTAAAATTTGATAAGCATCGATTCATACCGCGATTAGTATTTTTATCTATTTTACATGCTTTTTCAAGATCACGAACTGCCTCTTCAAATTCTTCAAGTTCCATATAAATACTGGCTCTTTTCAAAAGAGCTTTTAAATAATTTTCGTTGAGCTTTAAAGCTTCTGTGCATTCTGTTACAGATTCGGTTAACTTCCCTAACTAAAAAAAGAAAAAATGGTCCCAAATGAGACATAAAGAAAAAGAGGAACAATGAATATTTATGCGAATATATCAATTTAAAAAAATGTAATGTAATACCTTAGCTGCAGCTGTTGCCTTGTTAAAATGCAATTTTGCGTTAGTCATGATATTGTGTGGATCTATAGTTAAGGCTTCATTATAAAGATTGTAGGCCTCTTTATACTGTTCTCTTTTAAATGCTGCATTGCCCTCTTCTTTCTTCTTCTTCAAACATTTCGCTCTCTACGAAAAAATATATATAATTAACACATTATATTATTTAATATAAATTAAGAAAATTATTTGTTTTTTTTCTTACTTTGTATATTTCTAGTGCTTTGGCATGATCTGGCGCAAGTCGCAATACTTGTTGGAAATGTGTAAAAGCTCTATCAACGTCATCTTGGAAATATAAGCACATTCCACGGATATATAACGCTTCAGCGTTTTGTTTATCGATGTGTAAAGCATCACTGAAATAAAATAAAAATATATATACATATACAATGAGATGTTGTGTGGCACTATGTAAAAGTGACACAAGTGTTAATAAATATAATATTTTCGATATTTAACAAAGCAATTTACTTTGCAATATCCTGGGCTTCCTGGTATCTTCCTAAAAGGGCTAAACACTCTGCTTTGGTTAATTTAAAACGTGTTCCAGATGTACTTATGTCACAACAGCGATCCATACAATATACAACCTGAGGAATTCAATAATTATTTAAGATTATTGATAGATATAGAAACATCAAAATAAATCCTTTACCTTACGATAATCCTTAGCATTGTAGGCAACATCAGCGTCCTTAAGATACTTTTTTACATATGTTATGTCTTTTTGTTCTGTGGATATTGACTCGTTATTGGGATCAAATTCCTGCAATTTCTTTAATGTGGTCTCAGCCTCTAAAATCTCTCCCAAAATCAAGAAACATTTGCTCATTCTTACATATGCCTAGAAAATATGGACAAAACGTAAAGTTTATCAACTCATTATAACATAATTAATAGAAAATCATCAGCAGCATACTTTAGAAAATGTTGGCTCTAGTTCGATACATTTTTTAGCGTCTATCAATGCATCTCGGTATTGTCCAAGCATCATGTAACACGCCGCTCTGTTACTATAATAACGTGATACATTGGGACACAATGCTGAAATATAAATTTTAGTTTTATTATAGTTTATTTATAAGATAATTATAACATTTTAAAAAACGCAATATTACTAGAAAATTGGTTTTTTCCATTCAATACACTGACTGCTAAATTTAACTTATAATTGACAATCTATAAGCTGATGTAGCACTGAGCTATACACTGACTTTATTTTTTGGAGGAAGAAATAAAATTTTACCATGAATTTGAAATGAAAAGTAAATCTGTATGAACAAGCAATATATTATAAATAATATGCTGATATAAAAATAGTATCAGGGACAAAGTTACCTCATTGTGCAATGGTAGTCAAATCATGTTAAAGCCAAAACAGTATACACTTATGTAATATTGCAAAAGCACTTACCAATAACTTCATTGTAGCCAACCAATGCTTTCTTGTACTGTTTTTGTGAGTAATATTGATTGGCAGCTTCCTTTTTCGATTCGGCCAATCTGTAAATATTATATATAAATAATAATATTAATATAAGTATTACTAAGTGACATAATAATAAAAGTATATATTAAGCTGTAATCAGACTAGAGATTAAGATTGGATTGAATTTGACCAAACAAACTAGAGCAAAGTTTACTAAACTTGAAAATAGTTCCTCTTCTTTTCTTTTGACTCTAGTATATCATAGAATAAATACAACCCATATAATAAAGGACAGCTTAAATGATTCGTGTCTAAGGCCCATTTACACCAATGTTTATAGAAGTATATAAATTTGAATAACTATCATGCTTTGCCAAATAACATGTATATCTAAAAGACATTTTTGAAATATGCATCTAACAGATGTCAAAAAGATGTTTTAACGACACAGACGTTTTCAAGACATCTTTAAGACACCTTTTCAAGTTACATGCATGTTTCAAAAACATCTTTTAGATAAGCATGTTAGATAAGCAGTTGTGTGGGAAAACACTGTAAATACTAGAAGCTTCTATATATTCAGTTTAATTTATTCCAGACTAATTTTGTCTAGTTCAATTTAATTTATTTCTTTCAAATAATCAAGTGAACTTTAGCACATTAAACAAATTAATACAATGAATGTATATAATGGGTAATTATTCAGTTTAGGCTCCTCCACTCCGATTTTGATAAACTTAGGCTTAATCGGCGCGTTCTTGCACGAAACGAACGAATCTGGCAGAAAAAAGTGCCGCTCTGCCTCGCGAACTGAAATATCAAGCGTTAAAGTAGACGAGATGTAGCGACTATTGAGGTTAAGATACCTATTTTACCGACGAGATGTAGCGACGTGAACATACGCTGTGGCATTAACTTAGAATTAAAAACACAAAATGCCTGCTTTAAAAACCCAAAAAGTATATAATTTTTAGTCGTCCACTTTAACACTTGATATTTCGGTTTGCGAGGCAGAGCGGCACTTTTTTCTGCCAAATTCGTTCGTTTCGTGCAAAAACGCGTCGATTGAGCCTAAGTTTATAAAAATCGGAGTGGAGGAATCTAAACTGAATAATTACCATGTTATGAACTTGTCGTCAATTTTCTGACATTGGAATTTAATATAAAACTGGGCCACAGGACAAATACACATCATTAGTCAATAAAGACTTTACATGACTGTAAAACAAAGTTTGTAGAAGTACCTCGTCCTTAGATTCCTGAAATTGAAAGCACCATGCATGATAGCAAAATGACAACATGTTGTTCTCATTTGACTATCTGAGCTTGTTCGTATTTCAAGGATGATGCGACCATTAAACACTAATAAAACTTGGAACACAAAATCAAATTTAGAATACAAAATCTCAAAGTTGAAAAACAATGACGTTTATTGCATCAGTCATCCTGAAAAACTTTTTCCAGATAAAACATGTTCTAACACTGTTCACAGCAGTTTCGGCGAGGTTTCTATATGCTCAAAGCTAACAGATCTCTGTGTCGTAAGGGTGACTTATCTTTTTCTTATATGTATATGGACCCCAATTCTCAAGCTTAGGTTTGATCCGATCAGCAAAAGGGTAACTTATGATAGTCATCCTTAGAGAATGCTCGTAACCTTCCCGGTTCTATCCATGACGCAATTGTACGTAAGATCGCAGGAAAACGCAAAACGTATCTTTTGTAAGAGAAACTCACTCCTTGGTACTCTCCGCTGTTTCTGTGTCAACTAGGTCTGGAACATCGTTGATCGGTTCATCGGACGACGCCATGGCTGTATTCTTTGATAAACGACGACGAGAACAGGCGACGACGAAATGACGTTGGCAAACACCGTAAAAACGTATCGAGAATTCCTACGTTTTTAGCCTTCTATCACTGAGATGAAAGTAAAAGAAATACCTCACAAACAATTGCGACTAACGATACGCGTAATACAACTCGGCTGACGCGGACAACGTGCTCCTCCCTTCCCCCTCTGCATCGTTATCGCGGTCAGCAAGAATCGCCAAGAAATGGAATGTTGGCTGCGTTCAGAAACGCAGCCTAGAATCAATTCAGCCAATGCGATAACGAGTTTTGGGCTGCGTTCCGAAATTCACTGCCAGTACTGAAAAGGTACAATTTACGTCACGTATACTATAAATTTTCAGTACTGGCAGTGTATATCGGAAATTCGGAACGCAGCCTTGATTGGTTGCCTGAATTCGCCATAAGCTAAAGGCTGATTTATGCAGGCAATAACCGTAAGAAATTGGCCAATCATAATCGATTTATAGAAGAATTCTCGACTATGATTGACCAATTTCTTACGATTATTGCCTGCATAAACCAGCCTTTATAGCACATGAAATGCATAACACCGTATAAACATAACTTAAGACCAATAAACCAATGAGAATTTTGTGTAAATCAATATGGCGACTTTATGCTGGATGCTCATTGGCCCATCGGTCTTATATTATGCTTATGTTCTGTTATGTATATCATGTGCATAGGCTTTAAAGATTAATCGTGTTTGCTACGTCCTGATTAACGCACGGAACGTTTCGTCGTGTTTCGCACTGTTAAGTGAGGAATTTCCATGCAGACGACAATTTCGTCGCGACGCTCAGGAGCAATCGATAGTCGGCGGTGAATCGACGCCTCTCCTTCTGCCTTACCGATCGGACGGACGACAGGTGTGACGTCACGCGTCGGCCGCCCCGCGATGCGTATCGGGTAACACACGGGACCTGCCATCTTGAATGGCATGGCTCGGCTACACAGTGCGTGATGAAGAAGACATGCGAGCTTTAACACGGACGTTACGCTGGTATTACGCTGCGTTGGGACCCGCGTGAGATTCAACGGCGACCGTGACGCAAGAAGGCTCTTCCCCTGACCCGCACGATGGAGGCGGTGAAGGCGTTCAACGCGGAGGTAAGCAACACTCCGAGGTCCCTCCGATCTCTCGTACGCGCTCCGTCTTTAGAGGTCACCGTCGTAAGGGCAGCTCTCCCTTTGTGCTTCGCCCTTGGCCCGGCTGCTCCTACATCGTTTCACTCCTCAATCTCGCGCGAAAATCGCAAGGGCGCTCGCGACGAGAGAAAAAAATAATGCGTCGTCCCCCTTCACCCCTTTCCCCTCCCCTCGCGATTATTCTCCCTCGCTGTAGCTCCGTTTCTCAACGAGGGTTTCTTTGCCGATGGGCCACAACTCGTTCGAGATTGTACAAGGAAAATCGCGATCGCGACAAACGCTGCACAATCCCCTTTGGAATGGCTCTTCGGCGCGGTTTGTTTTCGAAGGGCACCTTCGTTGATCTCCACTGAACGAGTGACCGCGATTTTGTTGAGTGATTAGCTAGCTGTGTTCCTGAATTATGGGACAAAACAAACATGTACGCACACACGATTTTTTAATTTATTATGTATCTATACTTACTGCTTTTGGTAGTGTCAAAGAATCATTTCGATATTTATTTTCTATTGAAATGTAAGATTTGTTCGTGTTGCTTGAAATCTGCAAAAAATTTTGCGCTTAAAACAAGACAAATAAATATATGGGCGTTGAAGAGGGAAAAAGCAAAGATTTTGAGTGCAAAAAGTGCAAGCGATGTAAACAGATCTATTATATTCTTGAAGGCTTGAAAGTGAGAGTAATTTATATAGGCCATAATCTAATTCTAGCTTAAAGCGCTATGGTTGGTCACAAGCTGATCACTTTCCAGTTCTTATTAAAGTTATGTTTGAATATACACTGCCAGTCTAAAAATCTATAGTTCACATTATGTATATTATAGATTTTCAGTATTAGCAGTGAATTTTAGAATGCAACCTATATACTGCTTCTTTAGACAATAGAATTAATTGAGATTTAATTCTACAGCTCTCTGCTCTCTACGATGTCAAACCCCCAATCTCAAAAGCCAAAATGAATTCGCTTACACGGGGTGCCATCAAAGCAATAAAATTCTACAAACATGTTGTACAAAGCGTGGAAAAATTCATTCAAAAAGTAAGTATATCTATTCAAACACTCTTTTTCCTAAGTTATTTATGTATACATGTCTGTTTCATTTTATAATTTGCTTTATTTTGTTTTAGTGCAAGCCGGAGTATAAAGTTCCAGGATTGTATGTAATAGACTCAATTGTTCGACAGTCCCGACATCAATTCGGGATGGAGAAGGATGTGTTTGCTCCACGATTTGCGAAGAACATGCAGACTACCTTTCTCAATCTTTTAAAGTGCCCACAGGAAGATAAGAGCAAGGTTATACGTGTATTAAACCTTTGGCAGAAGAATGCGGTTTTTCCACCAGAAGTTATTCAACCACTTTTTGATCTGGCAGATCCAAATCATCCAATACATAAAGAACAGCCAGTAAACAGCAATGGTAAATAAAACATACAATTAAACAAAAATATTTTAAATTAGTAAGTAATATAAATATGTTACTTACAGTATGTATAACAGTATGTATATGTTAAATACAGTATGTATACATGTGTAATGAAAAATGTTGTTTATAAAATATTTTAACCAACCGTTACCAGGTACATTAAATGCATCATCTGGAAATAATCTAAGTAACGTAAGCGCGGTCACTAAGACTCCGCCATCTGCAATTAAAAACGCTGTGAAAGACTCCAAACTTTTTCCATCTGGAAAAACGATTGATCCAGTGTGGCTAGCACAAACAAAAATGGAAGCGGCAGTCAATGCAAATAAACTTTTGGTAATATTACATGTATTTATATATATTATGCGCATATTTACTGGAAATTTATTGAATTTTATCGTTTTCTGTACAGAATCAATCCAATGTCGGTCAGATGGATTCCAATATTTTCGACCAGTTGCAACATTTACAGCAGCTACTTTTGAAAAAGGATACAAGCGAACAAAAGAGTT
This sequence comes from Solenopsis fugax, assembly GCA_003595255.1. NCBI lineage: Eukaryota > Metazoa > Arthropoda > Insecta > Hymenoptera > Formicidae > Solenopsis > Solenopsis fugax. Next base: position 17,099 of record QKQZ01048832.1, read on the forward strand.
CTGTCAAGTTTGATAAAAAATTGTTAGATTTTGATTACGGCGAAGAAGAGGACGACGATGTCGTTGTTACTTCTCCAAATGCAGCTGCCTCAGCCAATACCCAACATAATGCTGTTTCAACAAACAGCAGTTTAGAGAGCCTTGGATTATTGCTTGCAAATCCAGAGGTACTCGCCGAATACCAAAAATTAACAATACTAAGATGTAATATAATCACTCTATACATTATGTTATTTGAAGGTGCTGAGACAATTACAAACTTTACAACAAACCATGCAGGGCAATGCATCTTCCTCACAACTTGAAATGGAAGAAAAAAAGCGCAAGCTGCAACAAATGAAACAGCAGGAAGAAGAATTTGATAAGCATTTAGCACAAACTGTTCCTGTAAGTTATTTATTTAAATGGTTTTCAAATTTTTTCTTATTTATCACGATTAATATATACAATTTTTCTTTTATTTCAGAACCTTCCATTCGCATCTGAATGTGAATTAAAACCTTCTGATATTTTAAAACCAAGTACACAAAATTATGCATCAAATATGAACAGCAGTGTGATGCAAGATATGAGCCAGCCACCGCCTGGTTATCCACCAGCTATGTCATACACCTCGCAATCTTTATCGAACATTCGACAAATGAATCAGTCCACGCATCAAAATCAAAAGAGTCCCTTACTTGATGAACGCCAAGAGACGCAAGATTATTCTGGGTAAGTATATATATA
>QKQZ01048834.1:0-11428 GCA_003595255.1 Solenopsis fugax
GCCGCCGTCCGCGCAGGTGCGCTCCCTTGCCCGCCAGGGGTGCGTTCCAAAATTCTACTCGTCGGGGAGAGTAACTTTGAATGACCAATCAGGATGAAATCTTAAGAAATCTTATGAAATCTTAAGAATTTTGGAACGTATCCCAATAAATAAAATAAATCAATTTTATTCAAGTAATTTTTTCTTGCAGTTCTAGAAAATATTTACTATTAGACTATTTTTGTATTCAAGATATTCAGATTTCTTATCTTAATTGTTTTTTTAATCTAAGAAAACGATTTAATTAAGTTTAAAATATTATTAATAAAATCATTATTTAAATGTATAAAATGTAAAAATACAAAATTATATATAAGGGATCCTAAATACTAATCGCATTACAGAATAAATTAATTTTCGAATTGGTTTGACAGATCACCAAATCCTTTTGAAGAATAAAAGTACGCTCGAAAAAAAAAATTAAATAGGATAGATTTTACGAGAAAATCGAAAGAAAGAAAAGAAGAAGCATAAGGTCCGAATTCATAGACGTTTCTCAAATCTCAGATCTCAAATCTGTCTTTGTCTTTCTTACTACGTTACCATACGCGAGACAAAGACAGATTTGAGATCTGAAGTTTGAGAAACGTCTATAAAATTGGACCTGAGAATGGCCATGCTCACGATTTAGATTTTAGCTGATTTTTCGAGACGTCACACGCCATCTCTACAACATGGATATACACTACGATACTAATGTACAGGTTAGACTTCGGAATAAACGTCACTCGCGACTGTTGGCAAACCTGGCGAGAAGAGCGCCAAGTGCGTTCTTCCTAATGGCTTTCGCGCGATTCATTGAGTCGCGATTTATGCGAGCGCAATCGGGACGAGGCGCGAATACTAAAATGTGGGGGCGAATAAACAGTAGATACAAATAAATTAACTCACCATTCGTTGCTAGTCACACATTCACTGACTCGACCGCGCGTCGTGACATGTCATCGTGTCGGCGATCGGCACATCTCTCTCTCTTTCTCTGTCCATCCAGCTCCGTCTCAGCCGCAGCTCTCGAACATTCGAGATCCAAGATCCTCTTCACGAACGATGCGTCTTGGTTCACATTCGGCACGAACGCATGATACTTCGCTTTCGACACTCCTGGCATTCACGCCCGTCGAAAACTTGGGATACGAGAGGCAACAGAGAAGATGCGAGACACGATTGAACGCGACACGACTTCGCAGTCTTCGCACCATGCATCGTATTCGACACGACGGATGTTGGCACGAATGCTTGATACTTCACTTCACTTTTAGCATTCCACGGTACTCTCGAAACACTCGCTCGCGTCAAAAACTCATACGGGACGACGAAGATGCAAATTGAAATGCGCCGCGACGCGCCGCGACTACGCACCGTCCTGCCTGACCGACCGACTGAGCCGACTGAGGCGACTGACCTATCTTCAGGCGGCACCGCGCAGCGGCGCAAGCGTGGCGTGACGTCACGCCTCTACACAGTCCCGGCCGGCAACAATCGGTCAGGCAGGACGGCGCGACATTAACATATGCGTCGCGGCGCATTTCAACCCGCATCTTCGTCGTCCCGTATGAGTTTTTGACACGAGCGAGTGTTTCGAGAGTGCCGTGGACTGTCGAAAGTAAAGTGAATTGTTCAAGCATTCGTGCCAACATCCGTCGTGTCGTGTTCAATTGTATTTCGCGTCTTCTCCGTTGCCTCGTATCTCGTATCTCGAGTTTTTGACGGGCGTGAGTACCGGAAATATCGAAAGCGAAGTATGTTCATGCCAAGTGTGAATCAAGACGCATCGTCGTGAGAAGGAACTTTGATCTCAAAGATTCGAGAGCTATGGCCGAGACGGAGCGACCAGCGGCGAACGGTGAGTCAATTTATTTGTTAATCTACTGTTTATTCGCCCCCACGTTTCAGTATTCGCGCCTTGTCCCGATTGTGCTCACATAAATCGGAACAAGAGGACTCAATGAATTGTGCTAAAGTTGTTAGGATAGGAAAAATTTTATGTTTGTGTTACGCGCGCTCGGCGCCCGGCGCCCCTTCGCCAGGTGTGCCAACAGTCGCAGGTAATGTGCTTTCCGAGGATCTGAGGTTTAAGGTTTAACCTGTACAATTAGCATCGTAATCGTAATGGTATATCCACGTTGTAGAGATGGCCTTTCGAAAAATCGTATCAGCTAAAATCTAAATCGTGAGCATGGCTACTCTCAGGCTTCTTCTTCTTCTTTCTTTCTTTCTTTCTTTCTTTCTTTCTTTCTTTCTTTCTTTCTTTCTTTCTTTCTTTCTTTCTTTCTTTCTTTCTTTTGATTTTTTTAAACTCTATCCTATCCAAGATTTCTTTTAGTGCGTACTTTCTACAAAACGATTTTGTGTTCTGTCAAACCAATTCAAAGATTAATTTATTCTGTAATGCGATCGGTATTTAGTCTCAGGTAATATGTCTATTTACTTAAATATTTTTACTTAAACAGAACAAACAAATGCTTGCCTCGAAATATAATGGTTTTAAGAAAATACATTTTTTTCATTTAAAAAAATTTTCTGTCTGCGTTATTGAATCTGTTGGAAATACGAAAACCAAATTCTTTTTTTTTTTTGCGAAGACAGTATTTTTAATTTCCTTTTGCCATTCGCTTTATGGATGTCTCGAAAAAAAATCGCGTGAAAGTCATTTCGAAGATATAAATATTTTCTCAAAATTAACACTGGAGCTCTTAGCTCGATTTTTAATCATATTTTATTTCGTATTGTTAATTTATTACTTTATTATTTACATATCTTAGAGAATTGTAAGATTCTTACAATAACGATTATTATATTTTAAAAATTCCAAAATTAAATAATTTTATTTAGAAATTAAATCATAAGCATTAGCCAAAATAATTTTTACATTAAACAGTAGCATATGGTTCTAATCTTCTGTGCATATTAGATAAAGGGGCAGAAGGATAAATGCAGGGTAAAAGAATGTTTAATGCAACAAATATTAATGTATAAATTTTTTATTTGACTGCGTTAATCAAAATCATACTCTTTACCAGAATCTAGAGAACAAAAACAAAAAAGTTCGTTTTAAAGAATAATATTTTAAAGTAGATGAATAAATTAAAATGGGATGCTTTTCATTATAATCGAAGACATTTTGTAAATTAAATAAAATTTAAACTTATACATTGAATGTATTTCTCTGAATTTCTTTTCATTCTCAATATATACTTTCAACATCAATACATACTTTTCTTTATATTAAAACCAACTTTTTCACGTAGCTGTTTTGGTATAGGAAAACAATAAAACATACTTTTAGCGCCATCTCTTAGATCGTATTCAACTTTCTTTAGACGTAGAGAGGACATTAGGACAGAGAAATGCATTTATTGAATTAATACAAAAAAGTTTATTTTATATAAAAGATATTACAAATATAAAAAAAATTCGACAATTTAATCTCATTCAATCTTTTCATAAAATTCTCAATTTTTCGCTCTTTCATTCGTCTTTTATTTCAACTAGATTGGTACATAAAAGAGAACTCGCGTATTAAAAAGGACTACAACTTTTATTATACAAAAAATTAATTGTTTGTACAAAAAGGTGTATTCTTATAAATCGCATCACTTATAGTGAACCCAACGTTAAAACGCTTTACTCCGGAATACGTGCGGGACTAATTGGAATAAAATAGCATAACGCTTTATAATAAGGAACACAGCGGCTGCGATCATTCCAACGTTGATTCACTTAAAAGCGATGATAGCGTCATACCTATCTGTTCTACAATCACATACTCTGTCCAAGTAGGACCGTAACAATATTCTCAACATACAATTTATTACCTTCGCATCTCGCACACGGAAACTAGCTAATAATTGTTATATATATATATATATATGTATATATTATGCGTACCGTTATTTCGCTAAAAAAGGAAGGAGGAAAAAAGATTGATGTGGCACTTTCTCTTAAAGTCGTTGCATCCTCGTGGAGAAAATCAATAAAAGTAGGAAACAAGTACGAGCAAGCCTGAGAGCAAAATATGGACGAGATTGAAATCTCCTTGAAGTTTTTGACTCAAAAGAGAATTGGGATAAAATATAATAAGAATATTTTGCAAAACGTATTACAATTATTACTTCCTCCGTAAGCTCTCCAAAGCAAATCGAAGATCCATTATAAAATACAAATTGATATTAACCACCGGTCTGCCAAGGAAAATGGGAAACGCTTCCAAAAAAAAAAATAATTCTTTACAAAAGTCATAAATATTTATCATAAATCCTTTAGATAAATTGGCTATTATCACTTTTTTTTTCTTAAAATACACATTCTCGCAAGTCATTTACTTTATCATCTCAAATTACTATTAAAATTTATTAATACTCAAAAAACGAGCAATAACAGTCTTGAAAGACCGGCTGTCAATTTTACGTTAACATGGACGAGCGTTCGGTATTCGACAAAAAATAACACAACCGACCGCTACGAAACCGATTGGTATATTATAGCGTAAGGAAACATCGATGAAAGAACCTAATCGAATCGCTTATCATCCCACCACCGTTTTGCATTTGTACTTTTATGATTCTGCGCGTGGCAATCAGTTTTGCGACGTGAAGAACACATAGTCAACGATCGCTATCGTCATTGTGTCCGTTCACGAGAAATCGTAAACACCTGAAGAATTAAACTAAATCGTATTAGGGTTACGACGAGGTTTGAGCTGCCAACATTTCCTCCTGCTGTATCTTTCTTCGGTAGTTATCCAGCGTAACTTGTATAGTCTTCTCAGAGTAACGGCAGTTTTCGGCACCGCAGGTACATGTGAAGGACTTGCACTTTATTATCCAGAATTTCTCGCCGTAATCGAAGCTAAGGGCAAACAGATCCATATTGGTCTATCATCCGGTACTAATAAAAGAACATGACGTGAAAAACAAGATGAGATTGTGAAGTATGAATACTCCTAAAGATACCGTCACCATTAATCCATTGTGCGTTAATACCAAATAATGGTAATAAATATGGTAATTATACGTATTTTTTAGAAAAGCGCGTTAAATAAACAAAAATTAAATTTTAAAACTTTGCAAATTATATTTAAAAAAATGAGAAATTTCTCGTTATTCTGTTTTCTTATTTCTCTGGAGAAATAAGAAAATGAAAAAATGAAGAAAAGTATAATCTATTGAAAGATTATAAGGATTATTTAAATATTATTATCAAATATATCTTTATTAGATAAACGTAACATTTTATCAGGCTACAGTTAATAAAAGATAAACAAAATTAAATTACTTTACTGTCAAAATATATACATTTGAAAATCTCGATATAGAATTAAGAGACGAAATGTGAAGTAGCAAAGGTGAAAAAAACTACAACTACGTACTGTTGATTAAATAAAAAACAAATGTCAAACAATTTATTAAAGGAAATTGTTGTGCAACAATGTGTTTCTGTTAGTTAATTTAGAGGCTCAGTAAGTGTTTCAGTGATTTTCGGCGTCTCAATGACTTCAACTGCTTTTTAACATACCCGAGCTCTTCATCTGCTTTGATGTCGCGATTAGCGAAGAAAGCTATCCTTGGAAAATGCAAATCCTGATGTTCAACGAACACTCGCACCGGCAACAGATTCGGCGCGCACGAATGATTAATAAACCGAGCGATATTTCCGTAACGTCTAGCGTCTATGCAGTACGTTTCTCCATCCTGCATATAAAGTAAAAATTTTTATCCATAATCAAATTGGCTTATAGATTTAATAAGCTGAATAAGACCAATGAATAACAATTATAAAGAAACAAATTGTAAATATAGAAGAATCAGAACTATCTTTTGTTTTCAAAAAAGTCTCTAAACAGTAGTTAAAATTAAGTTTTTTTTGCATCTCAGATAATGTATGTATATATCTAAATTTACAATTAAAGATTATGAAGTAAAATGATTACAAAAAATGAGAATGCACTAGATAATTTTACAGAGCAACCACTTTACCAAATAAGACTCGATTTTCCACATATATAAAATTTTGAGTAAAAAAATCATCCCATGATAAAAACAAAAACAAGTTCCAAGATAATTGAATAATAAATAATGGTATGAATCTCTTAAAGGATGGGAAAATTTAACGAAAAGAAGAATTGCAAAAATACACATGCAGATATTGAAAGCAAAACTATTTTTCTTGCTTCTAAGCCAAAGTAAAAATTATGTAACTTACTCTGTTGTCCAAATCGAATAAGTAAGAGTCATCTTCACGATGATCAGCCTCGGAATCCGAGATTATCTCGCCGACATATTCGCAAACATAGGTGCCTTTAGGAATAAGTCGGAGAGTTCGGAGTCCCCAGCCCTTGCCTTTTGTGCGAAACAATTGGAACCGTTGTGTTGGTCCGTGTTGAATCACTCGATTATTGCATGTAATGCGGTTACAATCGCAAGCCGGATTACATTCAAATAACATTGGCGGATCTGTGATTAAAACATTATTTGTTAAGATATTAATCTTGGTAAAATTATTTTTATAAAATATATATAATTCTTCCATTCATTCAATTAATAAATTTATGAAATTAATTAAAAGTGGCTCTTTTTTACAAATAAAAATTTTTTAAACATTGACATTTAAATAAATACCTGAATAATTAAATTCTGGTATGAGCTTTCCCTCCTCGTCATACCAACATCGCAGACTTATATTTCCGCATAAGCACTTTTCGGTACTGCAATTATCCTCACATCGACAAGACTGCAACGATGTAATTGTGCGGTCCACATTGATGTGACTCGTGAAGCAATTCTCCGTTACATAAACAAAATCCGTCGGCTTGTCCTCAGAATCATATCCATTGACACATTGTATAGGATTTGTTTCTTTTCCGCGTGAAATATCACTATATATAACAGATAATAAAAGAATCAGACAAACGAAGCTATTTTTTTAAATTATAAACACTATAATTTTTTATGTAACTAAATTAACAGTATTCCTGACAGAAATTGCGTAGTAAAGGTCTGAAAGTAACTTCACAACAATCATAAAAGCAATTCAAATTTCTAATAAGATTAGAGCACATTTTATTCATATATTTATTTATACCGATAATTATACTTAATTAAATTCCATACTTACTTTGTCAATATTTTAACCGTCTTCTCCCACATATGCTCGGAGAGTTCGTTGACTTTTGCGTTCAATCTCAAGGCAGCCATTGTATCACCATCCGAGGCGCAACAATTCACCGCGGTTTCGCCGGCAGCATTAACTTCTCCTATTTTAGCACCACGCGCTAACAGCAGAACACTAACTGCATATTGATCCTGCCTAGCTGCTATGTGTCTAAAAAAGATATTAATTATTGTTTTACATTATATTAAAGAGAAATGTCTCAAAAATTCTGTCTTTTCAAAATAGCTATTGTTGCAACAAATATTTCTGTCATATTTGCATAATATGATAAATAAAGAGCACAATCTACAAGATCGATACAAGAAACGTACAAGGGGGTATCACCGTGGACATTGACAGCGTTCACATCGCAGCCCTCATTGAGAAGCATCTCCGTGATTTCGGAACTGCCGCTGAAGGCACTCCAATGCAACGCTATATTCTGCTCGGCATCTCGTATAAGCGGATCACATTTCTTGTCCAATAAATATCGTGCGACATCCGCATGGCAAAATTCACACGCCCAGATTAAACTTGTCCAGCCGCCGTCGTCCACAGAATCTGCAAAAGAAAACAAAGAATATAAGAGAATGTAAAGTACTAAATCTAACAAGAAAAAAACTATATTTAGAACTCGACACGGCACACATTACCTACTAATGTTCTTGGCACTTTACACTCAGTCAGAATGATTTTGCAAACTTCTAGGTGACCGGACTTAGCAGCCATATGCAGAGCGGTCATACCGTCCTCGCCCTTCAGCGTCACATCAGCACCTGTCCTGATTAGGTACTTCACCACGGCGGCATTACCCTTAATCGCGGCTAACATTAATGGCGTTAATTGATTTCTATCCATTACATCTACTTGAGCACCAGCTTGAACCAGAACGTGTACACATGACAAATGGCCTTTATCTGCCACTATGTGCAGACCGGTCCGATGAGCGTAATCCCGGAATGTGTGATTTGCATTGTAACCACATGCTAGAAAACCATAAATCGTATATTACAACAGCATGATAATTAAGCTATCAAATGACATCATCTTCATCATTCGCTAAAAATAGGATTTGTATAGAATCAGAATGAGAGGACTTTATAATAAATCTCAACTTAGTTTATCTTAGCTTTCTGAATAAAACATTTATTTAACGAGAGAATTAAGATTTAAAAAAATAGAAAGGAATCTACGAAGCTTGGAAATTTCCAACTCTATAAAACTCAATTATCATCAACTTATTTTTTAACTCTTCTATTTCTTATCAAGAACTTCAACTCACCTAATACATTTACCAATTTTTCAAGATCCCCGTTCTTCACGGACGTATAGAGACTCATGATAGTGTAACGCTCTGGTCTCTCAGTATTAATCGACGGTTCGGGTATCTTGATAACATCGGGCTTGACCAACGGACTGGGCGGACGTTCAGCTAATTTGGTATTGTTACCTTTTCCAGGTAGACTCATCTTTGCAGATGGCAATTTGGAAAATTTTTTCCGCGTGGGAATGAATACTGGTCGCCGCATACCATTTAATGTTACCAGTACGTCATATGCTGAAGTCTCATTACCGCAGTGTGGACAGACGCCTTTCTTGTTTGGATATATCTCACACTCGCGATGGTACTGGTGACCATTGGTACACTGCACGAATCTGCCTTGCGAGCAGAACATGCCGCATGAGGGACAGCAGTTGTGGCGCAGCAATCGTTCCTTGTGCATGCGACAGAGAATAATAAAAGGTACGCGAGTGCTTGGTCGCCGCATCGCTACATCGTTAGCATCCACTTCGTTGCAGCAGCCCACTATCCGGTTGTCGATCGAATCGATAGCAGTACAATAAAGTGGTGCTCCGGAACCAGTTATCGTAACGTATAACTGAGATCGTATTTGGCATAGGCACAGCATGGATTGCATATACGTCTAATTGATAAAAAAGAAAAAAAAATAATAAGAATCCCAGTAAAATATATATTTGTGTTGTAAACATTTTGTCCATGTTGAATGGGAAATAGTACTACATGCATATAATAATATTTTTCGGCGTGTGCTGCCGATCGAATAAGATTATTATTAAAAAATTGTTTAAATAAAAATATATTGATAGAACATTTTATATTTAAGGGTTACATTTTGTAATCCCGATTATTACATTAATATTAAAATAAATATTACTATAAAATTAAATAAATATTACTATTAAATTGAAGAGCTTAGATGATACTGACTTCACTCATAATTGCCGTCGACTCCGGCTTTGATGCCTGTCCTTCCGCGGGACTCGGGCTCGACACCATACTCCGGCGAGTTCGTTTGACCGGTAGGTCTATATTAAAATATAAAATGTTAATAAAATAAAATATTGCTTTATATATTAATAATAAAGTATAAAGAAATATGTAAAATATTTTCACAGCAAACTTTTCATTCAAATCTATTTTTATTCACCTATTTATATCTATTACGAGTGTCGTGTTAAAAATTAAAGTTTTACCTTCAGGATAATCATTATTTTTCCCTGCTTCTGCAACGGATGGGGAACCATCTGTAAGATAATTTATCGATTTTGATTACAATAGTTGTGACTAGAAAAAATTACAGTTTATATTATATTTGCAGACATTACATCACCTTCGTATAGATCCGTCTTTGCTATCTTTCGCGCGGCTTGAGTACTTCCGCGAGGACGTCCCCTCTCTCTCTTGGATCGAGCGACAGATTGCGTAGCAGGTTTTAGAAAGGGTTTCTGAATATCCGCCAAAGGTATATCATCACTGCCAGGACTGCCGATGGAATTGCCCAGTTTGTTCTGTGATTCCGAGCTCTTCGTCATCGGCGTTAGCTTTGGCATCCCTTCGAAGTCGGATGAGAATGACTGCAAATCTTCCACGCTATCATTTATGCTATTTTCCGACAGCGAGGTGTTGCGCGATGACTCCAACATCGTGCTCTCAGTCATGCTAATATCAGACACTAGTGATGTCTCCATCTCCTGATGGACATCAGATTTCATTTGCTTCGCCTGCTCTTTGCCTGGGATAATCTTTTTGGGTCGACCCGGTCTGTTGTATCTCCTCTTCTTATACTCTTCCGTATAATTGGATTTCTCCTTACGTGCCATGGCACTTTCCAATACAGTACTCTTTACAGATTCTTTACACAGCCTTCTAGCAGAGCGTTTTGGACCAGGAGGTTCCTCATCTTGAGGGACTGAATCACTGAAAATGAAGGAAACAGAGATTTACAAAAATCATACACTTAAATATTCAATAAAAATGGTAACTAAGAAAAAGGAAAAAACCTAAGTGCTCTTAATCTAGGTCGTCCAATCCTTCTCTTTCTGGTAACTGGTGCAGTAATCTCTTGTTGTGTGGTATCTTCCGCCTTGCCATTTTCAGGATTATTCTCTGTGGTTTCAGACTTGTTTTGGACAGGAAGTTCGCTATTGAGCTTCTCTTCTACAATTTCTACTTTATCTTCATCCACAGTTTTTGGTTCCTTTGTAGATTCCATCTTCTTCGTTTCCTCTACTTCAGACTTTTCTGATTGAGGTTCCTCCACTTGAGACTCCTCCACTTGGGACTCCTCCACTCGGGACTCCTCCATTTTGGACTCCTCTACTTGAGACTTCTCCGCTTGAGACTCTTCTGCTTGGGACTCCTCTGCTTGGAACACCTCCGCTTGAGATTCCTCTGCTTGGGACTCCTCAGCTTGGGACTCCTCAGCTTGAGACTCTTCCACTGCATCAGAAACGTCATCAAGGTTCTCTATCTTCACTGAAACACCACCTATTTCATCGCATTTCAAATTAGCCAACTCCTCAGGAACTTTTTTGAGATTAGAAGAAATTTTGGTCTTCTTGCCATGATGTGTCTTCTCATTGATAGTCCTAAACGTCAGGACGATCCTGGCTTTGTTATCCTTCTTGGCAGCCTCTTGCTTACTCGGTGAACCTTCCTCCTCACTCTTATGGTTTTCCTTCGAGATTGGAGAGGTAACTACATTTTCTGGAATTTCAGCAGCTCCCTTGGTGACACCGTCAACTTCTCCTTCGCCCTTGGACACCTCGTCGACGACCTTCGACGGCAACGACGGCGTCACCATCTCTTCCGTTCCCAGTTTATCACTGTCGTTATTCTTCATCGGACTTACACCCTTGTTAAATTCATTCGTCATCCCCTCGAGGATCTCATGAATACTGACCTTGTCGTTGACAACTCTGCTGTCGGCGGCGGCCA
>QKQZ01048850.1:0-10998 GCA_003595255.1 Solenopsis fugax
TATAACAATATATTATTATTATTATTATTTTCTGTTTTTTTTCCTTAAAATTTTTGAAACAAATTTGCGAGTTTTTTTTAATAATAATGAAATATATAGGAATATAATTTAAAGTATATATCATACACTGAGAGAAATGTTTTGTAAAATCAATCAAAGTTTGGTTGTTTAGTGATAAAATGAATTTTATAGTGATAGTTACTAAACATATAGTTGTTTTGACCAAACAATTTGTAGTCTTAACCAAATAATTATTTTCAAATAACAAATTACAAAAAGTTTTTGGTTTTTTTGTTAAATGTAACAAAGTTTTTGGTACCAGTAACTATAAAATTCATTTGATCACTATACTACCAAACGATTTCTCTCAGTGTAGATAAACAATAAATAAGGGATAACTATTTTAAAAAATGTATAAAACTTAATCTTGAAATTAATTCAACACTTTTCGATGTATTATGGAATAAGGCAGTATAGACAAGCGAAAAGGATTCTAATTCCCACGTAGACAAAACGGAGGCGTATTTCGCGATTAAGAAATTTAGACTTTACCTAATCGTGAAACATTACGCGAGAGCAGCTATAAACCACTCGGCTTCCTTGCCACGGTACACCCTTCTTTGCTAATTACCAATTAGGCGTCTACTCTTGCACCCGAGATTTGGGCAGCTCTCGCACTCAACGAGAGAGAAATTGGAGAATCTCCTGGTAATTAACTCTTACGAAAGATTAACGAACTACCGTGCGACTGCGGCTATACGGATCGCCGTTTCGCGGCCCGTGACAAGAGCGACGAATTTATGTACGTTATTATGTGCCCGGATATACTTTGCTAAGCATGGACAAATAAGCTTATACTTGGATCATTTGTACACGCTTTTGCTCTCTTTAATTCCCATAGAATTTGAGTAAGATAATTAAGATTATCACTTGAATCAATCTAGATATGTAAGAGTTGAATACGTACCTCTACACTGAGAGAAATGTTTGGTAAAATCAACCAAAGTTTGGTTGAATAGTGATCAAATGAATTTTATGGTTATAATTATTAAATATATAGTTGTTTTGACCAAACAATTTGTAGCCTTAACCAAATAATTATTTTCATACAACAAATTACAAAAAGTTTTGTTAGATGTAACTAAGTTTTTGGTACCAGTAATTACAAAATTTATTTGATCACTATTCAACCAAACTTTGGTTGATCTTACCAAACGATTTCTCTCAGTGTAATAATATCGAATAAATTACTCTTTTGCTTTTTGTTATATAATTTAATGTACATATCTTATTTTTCTGTTTCTTTTTGTAAAAAAGTAAATTTTTATTATTCATTAAAAAAGGCTTTAATTAATTTAATTGATTGACTCCATTAGCGCAATCAGAAATATTGATACATTGGAATTATAAATTGCAAGTCAGTATTTGGATTATTTTTTCGAAAAAATATTTATAAAAAATGAGAGATGTAGACGCATTTAGTAAAAATTTTCTTGTATGAAGTAATGTGTAACTGTCTCTTTGCAATCTTATTGAAGGCATATCAGACAAGTATAGCTTAAGCTGAAGCACGTATGTAACGCAAAATACTCTGTAAATCGAGATAAAAGCGCCAATACCATTCACCGTAATATTGAAATATCATGTTTATGTACAGTATAATACTGATAAACGCACCGTCAGCAACATTTGCAAGATATTATCGCTGGTTGTAAAGCCGAGAAGTATGCATAAAACATGTACCGCAAGTTGTTCCATGACGTAACATCGTCGATCGGGGGAGCGCTTCAAAATTCCTCTCGCTGTACCTTTTTCACGATAACGCACACTGCTTTCGAAGCCGTTTCTCCTTTATGAGCAGATCAGTGTTGGGTTTAACAGCTTTCGGGGACCGCGCCGTTTCCGCCAACGAGCGTCGAAATTCTAATCTCGTTGGTGTGAACGTTGTGTTGCAGCGATTACAGAAAATATATGGACCGACTGTGTGTGTACATGTGATGTCGGTCGGTCAAAAAATATAGTGTTTGGTTCCCAGAACATGCTGGAAGCCTAGCTTTAAAGCAGAAAAAAATGCAGGCGTTATATAAATTATCTTGCTCTTCTCTGAAAATATTTAAAGCCTAGAAACATTGATATCGAGAAACAGTGTTGCGAATTATTTTCAAGCTAATTGTATAATAAAGTCTAATATAATTTCTGTGTGACATTGCTATTTGCACAAGTAATGTTGAAATCGGATAATAAATTGGCAATGTCAGTGTTTCCTAAAAAATCATCAAAAAGTTTCGTGAGAGCCATCGTTTTGTTACGAAATAGCTTTGCGAAATTGTCGTCGGACTAGTGTACGAATACTCGGATAATTCGCGACAAATTCCCTGGGAATTCGAAAGGATCCCCAGTACGCTGTGACCACAGAGGTAGAACGCAACTGTGGTTTCACAAGTCGACGGCGACCGCCGTCAGACTCGCACGTGGAGAGTTGTCATCCGTTGGATTATCTTCGTTTCCACGGGGGTCCGCCATAAATTGGTCGGCCCTTTTCATCCGGACTCGATATCGTTCTTGGTAGCCGACAAGGTGGTCTTTCTCGCGACGCGGCGGCTTTTATTATTCCTTGTAAAGACCGCGGCTCAAAGATATTCTTAAAGTTCTTTTTGCCGTTAGAATATCTCGTAAGAGATAAAATAATACTTGAGAAATTATATTGCTCGCGATTTTTACGTTACGTATATTCAAAAGCATTGCATTGTTCTTGACAACGATGAGTAATAAAATTTGTTGTGACATTTTATGATAGAGATTTCAAAGCGATACAAATACAAAATCTGAATTTAACATTTTGATCATACATCTAAATTAAAAATGTTTTGATTCTATTAATCGACATTAAAGTTGGATTATATTTTTCAATGGAAATGAGGTTTAAAAATGAAAAATTTTTGTTCTTTTCCTATCTTGATTGAAAATTTCGAATTCTTTCTACAGAGTAATTTCATTTTTATGCTAAACGATGTACCAGGAAAGAAAAATAAGAAATTGGCTCGCGGTAAATTAGATACATCTGATCCTTATGTAAAATATATACAATTGGCACAATTTTCTTTATTTATCTCTGTAAGTCTCGGAACGTTTTCAAAAATTTATTAATATTGTTTTGGCTTTTCTTGATTGCAATCTAAATTATTTAATGACAAAATATATCTGTAAAGAAATTAAATTGTGAGAACTACCTCGGTTCTTGCGTGAGAATGTTATTTAATATATTTAAGCATAAATGTAGCAAACATTTCGACTTTCATTCGGGTTCATTTTAGTGTAGAATTTAGAATTTCAGAAAATGAGTAAAATCCGAGCTCTTCTCTACAACGTCAAGTTAAAATGTCCAAAGATAATTGAAATGTCAAAAAGCTGGTTCTCATTGTGGACGTCAAGGTTCAAAGTAGTCCATTGTTAAAATTAATATTGCGTAAGAGAGTCTGGATCCTTTTCCGAGTAACGAGATACAAATGTTCGAATGTTATTATTTTAAAAATATATCTGTAAAATTTGCCCAAATCTTATTCTTAGACAACTTTGTTGTAGTAATTTACAATTACAAATATTTATAATTTTTCAGTATATAGTTTGCTATTTAATAGACATTATACAAATTGCTATACGTTATCACTATTTTATACTTTTATTTTTTGATCAATGTACCGTATTTACATTGCCGAATCCCACGCGGGCTCGAAAATCCGTTTAAATTTCAGCGTTCAATTGGGAGAATTCGTGAGCCGCTAATTCGTTTACGTAGGCGAGCATGGCTATCGATTGCGCCGCGACGCAGCCAGGCGCCTGTATTTATGTCGCTTTCTAATAAATACAGTCATAGAGGATAAATGACTGTTCTCCGGCCGATACGCGCGCATTTACGGCGTTCCTTTAGCACTCACGTGAGAGGTATCGCTTTGCATACGGAATAGTATACTATACGTTACTCATCCTCCTCGAATAATCGAGGCTCGTTCATATGCGCGCCGGTTACTCGCGTGTGCAGATACCGTGATAGACCGAACATATGGAACGTATGCCTGTGTTCAGACTGTCTGGCGCACAGTGTGTGCTCCCGCAGGTGCGTAGGAGTCGTCACCTATCTATCTAATACACTTAACGACGGCTGCCTTCGGTAACGTTATCTGTCAGGGACTAATTGCCGCAACTGGTATCCAACCATTCCACTGACGTTCAACGATAATCGTTTTACTACAGCAGAGTAGTAATCACTATATGTGAACGCTCGAAGAGAAGGGGATGCGCATTAATAGATTTAACTTTGTTGATGACACAATTCTATCTCGAAGTGAACAAATAAAAATTCTTAAGTAAAAATCATTTATCATGTGTCTTTTGGCACAAAACCTAAGAGGTACGTTTAGAAAGGATTCACGGAAGATCCGTGAAAAGAAAAAGAAAAATAGTAAGGTTTATTGCAAATCCTTTGTGTTAAAGGAAAATCGTATTTTTATCGCAACTTGCACATATACGCACGAATGTATAATATTATAGTTGAGCTAAGTACGATATTTGTAAAATTGGATTATTAATTTACCGGATTATTAATGCATAAATTCAAGAGATATTGATTGTCGTTATGTCACCAAGAGAAATTGGATTGTATAACCAAGCGAGAAACAGGATTGTTGTGGCATGTATTTCATAACGCTAATTTTATTTGGTGACAACTAGGAAGAGTTTTTCATTCTGAATTTATTATCGCGTAACTGAAGTAGCCGATTGTATATATGCGCATATAAATTGACCGTTTTATAAACGTTCATTTTGTACTTGCATAAATACGCTACTATATGTGCAAAATATTCCTGGTCACAGGATATACACGCTCGGTTATGAGCCCAAAAAAGCTTATATGGAAAGTATCGACGCATGCATTTTGGCAGAAGTTCAAGTAATGCAATTCGAGAAAATCAATCCTGTGGCGAAATTTGTTTTCTATCAATGAAGTTCTTTCGTCTGCAGTTAATAAGAGGACGAATTTCACAATTTGCAATCTCGGGAGAGAGTGTTCGATGACGTTATATCTGAGAAATTTATACGTGACCTCTGTATTGCCTTTCTATACTAAATTCATGTCCGTTATTTTTTTTTTTCGATTAACTTTTAATTTAAAGTCAATTTAAAAATGAAAAAATGAAAAAAATAGCTACGAATAAATTAGTAATATTGCGGAACTAATTTACGTTTACGCAGTAACTAGCAAGATAATAATGCGTTCTGATTTCCCGGCGGCAAGAAATAGCTTGTCTATAATAATGCCTATCACGCACACGTTTCCGTTCCAATTACTTTTAACGATAGATAATGTACGTTTTTTCCACGATTGCGTAACAAATCGTGCGTCAATATTTTCTCCTAGATCCGAGTTCTAATCCAAGGACAACGACTTCGGAAACGCGTTCGGCTGACAACTTGATCAAAGCGGGTCAATTCTGACGACATTACGCGTCGAACAGGAAATTCAACGTAATATAGAAAATGGCAGCGAATGCAGCCATCGGGGTCAGACAGACAGACAGACAGACAGTCCTTATCCACTCACAATGACATTACGTAAAATGGTCGGGCGATTAGGGAAAAATGCTGCCTGACTCGATGTGAACGCTCGCCGGTTAGGTTAGTGACATTTCTGTGGCTAGAGAGTCTCATGGTATTCGAGTTTCGTCTGGTCAACATTTGCTTCCGTGTGATTTATTTAACGCAATGATATTAATTTATTTAAAAAATTATAACATAATTACATTGTACAGAAATATACGACCGATGATATATAAATACAATTTAATCGATAATGCCTTTTTCGGTCGAAGCTAGATCTTAGTTTAATTGTGTGATTTTATGTACCCATTCAAATTCACGTAACTGCGCGCCGAATTGTTTTTTCAGACATAACACAGATCTAATGAATAAGAAATAAGTAATATCACGTTTTATTAAATTGCATTTATTTTAATAATGATTGATGCTAATGTGCATCTAAATATTAGTCCTTTTCCCCCTGAAAAAACTGTGAATTTGAATGGGTATATAAAATCACACAATTAAACTAAGCACTAAGATCTAGCTTCGACCGAAAAAGGCATTATCGATTAATTTGTATAATTACATTGTATATTGTATTTTTATTATGCTTATATTTTATAAATTGTAAAGCAATTTTTTCGCCGTAAAGATTTTATTGGTACCTTGAAAGATTAGAATAATTAAATATGAAAAATTTGGTGATTGATCTATTACAGTTTACTGCAGGTACAAAGCATAGGCTATCCATTTCAAACTTATCACTTAAACGCTTTTAATGAATCTATTGTTGCGGTAGCATTGATGTAAACCCGTATAATGGTGGATAGCGTCATGCATTTAATGCGTATTGAAATATCGTTGCTGCCTAAACACCGTAAGTCTATTGTTAGCGTAATCATGCACCCATCATGAGTTAATACAATTGCTTTGATCACTTAATGAGAGTTAAATGCCAACGTTATTCATGGTCATTATCAAAGATAATCACGCCTATTATTAAAAAATGCAGAGAATATTTAAGACAAATATTAATTAAAAGACATACACCAATATTAAATTTCATGCATATGGAGAAATAACATAATTCTTCTATTAATCTTAGTATCGATTTACATAAAAAAGAACTTGTTCTTTGTTTCTTATTATTGCATAAAATTTCGTCTTTAAACACACAATTATAAATACAATTCTGAAGAAAATGAAAAAAAATTGTACGTAAGCAGCAAGATTAAGTAAATTTCGTGTACATAAATTTTGCTGGAAGGAAAATTTTCTTATATGATGAAACATGAAAATGTATCCCCGTTCACGGTAAAATTATGTGAGAATACGAGAGAGGAAGTTTAGGAAATATTCTTGAGCACATGAAATGAATTGGCATTATGGAGACATAGACGATCCGGTCCACGTATTCCGATCGAGCATGTCCAGACGCAGGATGCGAGCAGCTCTCATCGAGACCGACTCGTAAGCTCTTGCCGTGCGTAAACTGACCAGACCGAGCCGTGGGAACTGGAGAACTCCATGCGAGCGCCTTTCTCTCCTCTTCGCTCGCTCGCGCTTGCTGCTCGTGCCCGCGTCCGATAAACAGCGCGAATAGCTTCGCCGTTTCGGTTTCCGCAAACGCAATTGGCAAGTATTGCGTAACTTCGTTCTGTCATTGCACCAGTTACACGCGAATTAAGCGCGAGTCGCGTTGCGCGAATACGCGAGGTGATCAGCCGCGGTAACCCCGCTGGAAACATCACCCTTAACCACCTGCACCGCGCGCAAGCGGGACGCTTTTTTTTCTTCCTTCTAATTGGACGATGGAAAAAGAAACCGTTACCACACTTACGATTTATGTTCCATTTCCTACCCGGTAGGAAATTATGATCCAATTAATGAGAGGAGTACCGCCGCCTGTTGGCTGCGCGCTAGCGCCGTCGTTTGTTAGCCGTGCCTATGCGCACGCTTCGTTATTTAACTCGTTTAATGATTCCGTCGACCTTATTAATTTACGACCGTGGTTTGTCCGCGCTGCCAATCCGGGAATATCGCATAATTGATCGCAAAATTTTCGGTATATATAAACATGTGACATTATTACAGAGGTATGAGATTTTTTTCACAGCACAGTCAGAAAAAAAATTATAATAAAAGGCGAATATTTAGACATTTTGTTTTAAACAATTCGAATCGTTCTCTTACTTCTCTCTTTGAAAGGCCTCCTTCTTTAATGACTATCTGAAAGGTTTCCAAGTTCAAAGGCATGTGCTTACATCCGCGTGTTCACTTTCTAACGGTGCACCGCCCGAGGTGCATTCGCGCTTTCATCATCGCGGATCGTAGATGAATCACGACGCTTCGCGGTCCCGAGGTCCGTCATTATGAATCATCGTCGCGATGACGACGGACAACGGGTTCTCCGTGAGCGACCTGCCGCGAAGACAAGCCCGTGGAGAAGGAGGAGCGGAATGTAAATGTGTTCCGCTCGATCGAAGATAGGTGTCTCGACGGCGTGTCGTACCGTTCGTGTCACGGCGCACCTCCTCGGCTATATGTTCTCCACAAGGTGTACTAGTGCACATATAACCAAATGCAAACCTTTGATTTGCATCTTAATATTGCTGCTCAGACGAGGCCACACAGATGCCCATGCAACGTAGGCGTGGAGACACGAGACACGATTTGTTTTCCCACGAAATTCCACTTACTCATTGCTCGTCTAGAACATTGCCAATCAATCTCAATCTCCAAGTTATTAAGGATGTGTAGAACAATTCTCAAAACATTAAGAAAATTATGAAAAAATTACAAATTGTTTTATTGCATTTGCACTGAGAGAAATCGTTTGTTAAGATCAATTAAAGTTTGGTTGAATAGTGATAAAATGAATTTTGTAGTTACTAGTAACTAAAAACTTAGTTACATTTAACAAAACTTTTTGTAATTTGTTGTATGAAAATAATTATTTGGTTAAGGTTACAAATTGTTTGGTCAAAACAAATATATATTTAGTAATTATAATTATAAAATTTATTTGATCACTATTCAACCAAACTTTGATTTTACCAAACATTTCTTTCAATGTGAAAGTAGTAGAAAAAAATTTGACGGCTATTTTCTATCTGGATAAAAAATTATTTCTATAAGAAGTAGACATGTGCTTTAATATAAATGTAATTAATAAAGAAATAATGAACAAATCTGAATTTTTTAATTTAAGTATTTTAAATATTCAAAATGATTTATGTAAAGTTTCATTGCGATGCAAAGATCAGTTCTGTAAAATAAACAAAATTTATTTATTTAGTTACAAAAAAACTAAATCACAATAAAAATTTGTATAAATCATCTTGAATGTAAGTATTCAAGATGATTTGTATATTTATATATTCAAGTTCTTATACAAAAAAATTGAGATTGTTCTTAATGTTGTAAAAAATAATTTAATTTTTAATAACAAATAGAGTTAATAAACTATAAAAATAAAAAAAATATATAAAAACTATAAAAATATGTTATTAAATAAAAATATAATCTTATCACACAACTTTCATATGTATATATAGTTTATTTGAATTGTTAATATTAAATACATTTTCAAGATTATTTTAAATTAGATTGTGTTAATTGCTGTTACTACAGTATTTTTCCTCGTATTTAAAATGTCCTCGCAAAATGTTGATGATTTAAACTTTTTCGCGTTTTTCGTTTTCATTCGCAAGTAAATCGTCTAAATGAATTATCGATGTGCGTTTGCATTTTCGAAATTGCTCAATAGTTCGATTATTACCATCCCATTTATTCACGAGTGTGTTTGCATATTTATAATATCGATTGAATTATCGAACGCAAGTATTAATTATTAATGTAATTGCATGACACGTGGCCAAATTGCGCCATCGGTAATATCTTCACGACATTCAAGTACAATAAATTTAATAATTGACGTTCAATACATTTCGCCGTTATGCAATTCCGCTTTACAAGCTCCTTTCATATTTTTCAAACGACCGTATAAAAATCAGATTCAAATGCGAGTGAATGATCGACGTGTTTCGCATTGTTACTGCATCGTTATTACATCGAGTACATGTGACAGATTACCGAGGGGCACGAATCAAACGATTCAAACATTAGCAATCGATTTCAAGTGATTTCAAACATTAAAATAAGATAAAATAAGACTGGCAACGTGCGAGTCAGCTCAAGTTATGCTGACTCGCATCCGTGAATCTGCTTCCCCTTCGGTTTTCCCCACACAGCCGGCGGACCGCGCTGTGTTTATGGGTTTTTTTATGGGTATCGCTTTTTCTATTCGCGCTGACTCGTTTCTTAAACATACCGTAATTATCGTGTCAAGAGAGTTGACTCAAGAGTGTTATGTCTCTCGCACATTATGGAATAATACGAAGGGAAAGCCTTAATGAGCGCACGAGGCAACGATGCGAAAACAATGCAAAAACAATGTTTTTGTTTTCCCGCAAATTTGAACGGCCATGATGATTATCGATATGACGTCACGAGATCTAGCGGCGAGTCGGTCAGTTAGCAGGCCAACGTCACGGCATCGGTGTCGCGAGGAGGTGTCATCCCGCATTACGCGCATATTCTTCCCCGTTCAACGTAAGTTTCGTGCTGGAAGTGTCGAGGATGTCGAACTCGGCGACGGGCAATCGTGGTGAGGTATAAAGTCGGCGTGTACATGAAGCACAACAAAGTCGTCTGTTCGCGGTATCGGTATCGCTAATTGCCGTGCGCGTCTCGTCAGTGTGAGGTTGTTTTCGTCTGGCGAAGTGCTCAGTGCAGTATCGAGAAGTCGGGAGTATTGAATTTGGTGACGGGCGATTGTCGTGAAGCATAAAATCGGAGTGCATGGTCGTGGATCAATTCGTCTTTTGCGATTTTAGTTGTGTCCCGTCGGACACTCGCGACCCGTCGAAGGTTGTAGCGTCGCGTCAGTGTGAAGTTGTCTCCGTGTCGCAAAGAGCTCAGTGTATCTCAGTTCGAGAGTGTCGAATCCAGTGACGGACGATTGTTGTTAAACATCAAATCGAAGCGTACAGTCGCGAATCAATTCGTCCTTCGCGATATCGCTGCCGCTAATTGCGTCTCGTCGAAGATTCTACCGTCGCGTCAGTGTGAAGTTGTCTCCGTCTCGCAAAGCGCTCAGTATAATTTCGAGAATGTGGAAAGTATCGAATTTGGTGACGGACGACGTCATGAAGCATAAAATCGACGCGCATGGTCGCGGATCGCGGATCAACCCGTCTTTCACGATACTGGACTTGTCAATTGCATCTCGTCGGATGTTCGCGGCCCGTCGGAGAGGTTAAGTTCTAGCGCCGGCATGAAATTGCCTCTATCTCTCGAATCGCTGAACGTATTTCAAGGAGTGTTAGGAAGGTGACGAATTTGATCGTCGTGAGTCAT
>QKQZ01048851.1:0-14658 GCA_003595255.1 Solenopsis fugax
GGAGGCGGCCCAGACGGCGCGCGGAGGGGGGCGTTGCGCCTATCTTATGGGACCGTGCGCGGTCAACAACCCGAGCAAGGGGCATTAATCGACGGCGTGCACGTGCGCCTATGCGGAGTCTCTCTTCAGCTTGGCGTAAGACTACCGCATCTCTTGATTAACGACTTTTAGGGAGACGTATTTGCATCCGCATTACAAACTCTCGTAACTTATTTGCAGGGTTGGTAATTAAAAAATTAAAAATTAAATAATAAAGTTAATAACTTTTAACTTAACTTAAATAATTTAAAATGATTTAATTTTTAAATAGTTATTTTTTATACACATGAACTTCAATTTATTAACTTTTTATCTAAGTTAAACATTTATTTAAATAAACAAAATTTTAAAAGAAAGAAAAACGAAGAAAAGAAAGAAAAAGTTTAAAATGAAGAATGAAAGAAAAAGAAAATAGGAGAGCGAATATATACAAAAGAATGATATAAATTTTTAATAACCGCTGGATTAGGTTTAGTATTTTGAAATTTTGATATAGAAGTAAAAATTAATTTAATAAAACATTATTTTCTTTTCTGTTTTGCAGTAAAAATCATATGTAATAGATGGATAGACATTATAAAACGTTGGATATAAGAAGAAAAGAAATAAAATAATGAAAAAAGAAAGGAGAAGAAGAAAGGAGTTTTAAAATACGAAAAAAAGATGAAGATGAAGAGAAGAAAGGAGAAAAAGAGGGGAAGAAAAGAGATTCAAAATAAAAGAAGAGACAAAGAATAGTACGGGGCATAAGCAGTAGGTTGAAAGAATTTTTTAATAATTATTGAATATTTCGTGATATTGTAATATTCTGATATCAAAATAAAAATTTATTTAATTAAACATTATTTTCTTTTTTCACTTTCACTAAAGATTATACATAATATACGATTGCAACAATATATGTTTCATAAAATAAATATTCATTTTGATATCAAAACTCTGAAATATTTGATTTTTTACTTGATAGAACTTTTTCTTTTTTTCTTGCCCTGGACTTCATTCATATAATTGCTCCTCAAATGCAATAACTTTATTTGTCTTAATAGGAAACAAGCTTATTATCGTTTTTGCAAAAGACAAGTTCTCTGGAATTGAAAAAGTTTTTTAACGTCTTTTTCACAGTCTCTCTGTTTCTGAACTGTTAATTTCATAAATGATTTATGCTAAAAAATAATTTATGATATTATATAGGACGAAATTTTTTTCACATATGGCTTTGAAATCACATGGGAACAAAAGAAAAATTGATGACGCCATATAGTGCGTGGCACTACGTGGAAATGTGACGCGCGTCGTGCTATAAAAGCGAATAATCGTCATTGTAAGATTTATGTCCCTGAATGAAACTTGTATCATCGTCGTATTTATGTGTACAACTTGTAAACCGTATGTTTAAAAGCGTTTTGAGATAGTCAAACTGTTTGCTATCAAATTCTTCCTGTGCTTTTAGGAATAATTGAAGTAATATGTGTGAAACATATGCATTGAAAATAATTTAATTTAAAGTATGAACAAACTCTTTAAAGATTTATAAATTTCATGAAGATGTTGGACATATTAAGACTATATAAAGCTGTATGTAACTATTTTAAGATTTTTTGTTTTAAAAAAAGATATCTGTACGATATGTTTATATGATTTAATTCCTAAAATTCCTCTTTTAATCTTTTTTGTATCTTTTTAGAAAACACTTGTATTCCTTTAATTTTGAATTTTTGGAAATATTTAATTCTATCTTATCTAATTTACATTAAAAATTATATTACTATAATTATAATTTACTACAAATTTCGAATTTAATCGTTTCTCAATCGAGAAATTCACACAATGTCGTCAAATTGAGTGTCATCAGTCGTGATCATAAACCCGCGAGGAATTTCACGAAATTGACACCGCGTGACGCAACAGGACAAGCCCATGGGATGGTAATGAAGCAGGAATTTTCGACATACCGAGCATGATTGTTGGATGGTGATGATTGAAAACGCAGTACAGCCATTTCCAAATGGCCACACATTGCCAATTTACGTAAACTCATAAATAGCAATGTCTCATTCTTCAATTAATTCAAAATTGATTTCATTAATAAACGATTATTGACAAATTGTTGATTTAAAAGCTATCAGTGTAGCTTATATTTGTCTACATAATCTATAATTATTGTCTTCTATGTAAGCAAACTGCTATTTTTTATTCGATACTAGTTCAATATACTGGAATCTTAATTTTTTTCAATAATTAGCTTTACTAAACTTTAACAATAACTAGGATTTCGTTCCATCACCTTGAATTAAAGTTCAATGTTTTTTAGTAGTTCTTAATGAGAAAAATATAATGCTTAAAATGTAAAATACGTACAATGATAAACACATTCGTACATACACGGATACATATGAAAATGATGAAAATTTTGAAAATTTATATTTGAAATGTTATATATGGCGGCTGTGCAACTTCAAGTGACCGAAAATATCGGTTAACTAATGTAAACTAATTAATCTTAAGTAATTTATAGTACTAAAAGTCACGTTTGACCCCATTAAATCGGTGGAAAATTAATTTCATTTTATTAAGGCGCATCGCGTACGTTTAAATGAAATATGTGCATGCGTTATTAAACCGCTACCAGAATGCCTGATAATATCTCGGAGAATTACGCTTATATATAAAACATTAAGAAAGCATTGTATTTTATCAATTTATTTACCGGTATTTATGCAAATGCACGTAATTGACAATAAAATATCTGGGGCGGGATGTGCCAGGTATAAAAAATAATTATTAATTACATAATATTTTTCGAATGATATATAGTATATTCATAGAATTGTGTCTCTCTATTTCAAATTTCAATTATGTATCTAATAATTTTTACTAAAATATTGTCTTTAAGCAAACATTATTTACTTAAGTTGTTTGTGATTAAAAAAAAATCTGTATAAAAAAAGAAAAAGAATATACTCTGGAAGAATATATATATTGGAATATATTGTTTTTTATTTTGTACACTGTGTTTGTGTGCGTATGAATGAAAAAATTATGAATCTAGAAATATTTACGACTCATGTTTTCGAAAATCAAATCAGTAAGTGGACGAAAAATGCCAGAGGTTTCCTACTATGTCAATCAACTAATATAAGATTGCTTTTTTTTCGTTCGTAGATGTTTGTTCTTTTAACTTTATTCGGCACCTTCATTGTAATGCGTAATCCTATATTCAATTCTCTAAATCTTCTTATCAATTTTGGCGATTTTCGTCGGCAATGGCATTTCTTCTTCTTTATCCATTTACCGTAGGCGTTTCCGGTTATCTTCATCTTCTCGTTCACACTACGCCAATGTGACTCGATTTCTGTCGAGATTTAGGGTCTGCTAGCTGCCCGCGGACACCCCTCTCTTTTTCTCTTGACTTCAGCCCTACCGGCGAAACCTCAAACCCTTAAATCTCCCGACCACCCTTTAAAGGCGGCCATTTCTCTGAATGTAGCCGCCACCACCGTTCCCGCGGGTGTCGTGAATTTCACCGGAAGTGAGAAAAAAAGGAAGACTCCGGCTGGAGCAAAGAGGAACGGGTTGCAGGAGTTGAAGGGTAGAGATGCAGCGACAGTGCAAACCATGGCGTAACTGTCCGGACTGTAGTTTCGTACATCGGATATCGACGAAACTACATTTACGCAAAGTGAAGCATTCTTGATTGAAAAATTGATTGAAGAATTTTATTTTACATATTATATATGTATCTATCTTCACCTTTTTATTTATTTTTGTTTTCAGCTCTTTAACTCAAATAGTTATTAAAAATAAAGAATGCTGTGAATATAACAGAGACAAGGAAAATTTATTAACGAGAGCGCTTTTGCCTCAAGAGAGGCTAAGCTTATGTATTCTACAAGTAAATTCTCTTTGTTTAGAATTGTCATTTAGCAAAACAATTTTATTTGATTTATCAATCGGTAATTTTGTAATAAGATTTTATTAATTTTCAATAATTTATCAAGAATAGAAGAAATATTTATAAATTATTTTATATATTTGTGTATACACACACACACACACACAACAGCAATTTTAAATTTGAATTGCTTTTCCTTAGCTTATTAGTAGAAAATTTCTTGTATTCTAAATAGAATTCAATAAGATACAGAGTTCTTAAAAATTCGTCAATTGATATTGTTTTGTTACTTCTTTCTCGGAGATCGACATTCGTTAAAACGGGCACCCTGTTAATCCATGAACGCCCCAGGGATGATTCACTGAAGTACTTTATTCGACTACGGAATCGTTACCGGAGCCGCGGTATACCCAGAGGCAACGTAACAGCCGCAACGAAACAGAAGCTTCTAATTTCAGCAGCTGCAACAGTAGAGCAGTTTCCGCTTCTCGTTGGTGATATCTCTTTTGTACGGGATCATGTATAATCGGATTGAGAGCTCGTGTAATTCGACACGTGCGCACCGCCGGTGGTATGGCCACTCCTTTAATTATGTCGTACCAGTTATATGACTGGCTATACGAGATGTTTTCGAATAATTAAAGGAAAATATTTGTGATGTTTTCATTACTTTCTATATATAAACCGTGATTTATTTATTTATTTTCATGAACATTAAAACATTTATTATCTTTACAGTTATAATGTTTATATATGTATATCATATATATTTGGTAATATTTAATGATAATAATAATTTCCTTTGTTTCTCAATAATTCACATCTAAGTAACAAAAGTTCCAAATTTCCAGTTCCAGCTAAAAGTATTTGTATTTCTATGGTCATAATACAATTTTAAATAAATCTAATAATTGTTTAATGTAATTAAACACAAATATATATACATTTTAATTTTTATATTTTATCTTCTCTTTCTTAAAGTGAAGTTATGAAATTAGCTTTTGTCATCTGGAAAATATAAAGGATGTGACGTATTATTTTAATTAAACATTTTATGCATGCGACAATATATGTTTATTAAAAACATTTTACTTTTTTAGAAATATTTTTAAATTGCCTCCCTCTAACAATCTCTCTCTCTCTCTCTCTCTCTTTCTGACTTTCTGTTTATCTATCCATCTAATTAAAAAGAAAGTAATTTTCTAAACGGCCATTTTTCATTGGAGCCTATATAGTACATTATAATAGAGACGTATTTGCTCAACTACGGAAAACTCTAAAACGAACGTCGGATCGTGCTTCGAATAATTATCGGGCAATTTATATCTTGCCACAATCGCTCGTATGCGTCGTTTACTAATTTATAATTCATAATTCATAATTTTGTGCCGCCGCCAGGGACGAGATTACAAATCGCTGCCATTGTTTCCGCCTGTACGCCCTCTTTATCACGTCTGCCATCGTTGTTGCGACGATCGAAATTTTATCGGTACTGTTTTCCAAATGCACAGCACCGCGTGGTAATATTGTTTCCCTTTATTATGACGCTTTTAAATACAAAAGATATTGTATATGTACGCATACATAATATGCCATCTGTCCTAAGCAATTTGATTAATCTGGAAATATATAAAGAATTTTTCAACGTGATATTCGTAACGGCGGAAATACTTGAAAATTAAATCAAAGTGTCTCTATAACAGTTCGTTGATATCCTGCCACCACTGAACTTTATTACATACTAAACGACGCCATCAAAGGGTCAATCTGCTCTGATTTATTTTGCGGAGCAATGCCGCGTCTCGTTGCGGTCGCGATAAAAGCAATTTAATTTAATTAAATTGGCAAGAAGAAATTTGCGTAGTGTGTTTCGGAGTCAATTGATGTTAAAGCGTGCCAGGCATTTCGTGGTTGCGTTGGTCCGTGTTAATGATAAAGACGAATACGTATCGATTTTCTCCCAAATTTTAGCCATCACAAATGGTAGAATCTATTAAATTGGTAGAATCTATTCTATTTAATTAATTTAATTGTTTCAGCAAGAGAGATATTTTCATACTATTAAAATATCGGTGTGATATTTTATGTAATATTTAAAGTTTACATTTTATATAGTATTATCACTTTTCTATTTTTTTTTCTATTAAACTGTGAGTGTTACTATTTTTATTTTTAATAGAAAAATGTTACAAAACAAAACATTAAATTATTAAAAAAAATTTGTTTCTGGCTATCTTTTGAAAGAATAGCAGACAAACAGGCATAGCGGAAGGGGGAGGGGAGCAGGAGAGAGAAATAGGAATATAGATATAGATATAGAGAGATATAGGATATAGAAACAATTTTTTAAACGATAGCTTCTTTAATTTTTTCCTATCTAAATTATTTATGTCATAAAATTATAACGAAAAATTTATTTGCGAAGATAATTTGCAGAACCGGACGTCCAACGTCCTAAAAATAAACGGTCCATATTCCATTATTTATGCAGCTATTCAAGAATGTAAAGACTCGGCCGACTCGGAGGAGCTAAAGCCTCTTGAATCCCGGGATAACGCGGTACAGTGCGAGCATCTCTCCGCGGCAGGTGCTGCGCAAGAACAAAAGTACCTCCACGTATCCCTATAGCAACGTAGTGACGCGGAAAGGAAATCCATCGCGAAGGAACACTCGAGCGATTTTCTGTACGCGCCGCTCCTATAAATTCCGTCGCGAAGTGCGAGTGCGAGCACCTCCGAGAGAACGTCGCTCGCACGTGCTCTTCACGCGCTTCACCGCGCGTCCACCACGCGTTATCCGCGATTCATTGTGCACGCTTTTGGATCTCACACGCATTGTCGCGTGACCGCGCGTACTTATGGAACAGCGATTTCCGATTTTCCACACTTCATTCGCTCTTCCCTCTAGTTCGGACAATATCGTCAATGATCACTGCATTTTGAGATTTCTTTAAACTAATTCTCTCTCTACGTCGCGTTTTTGTGAGATGAGATATCCTTTTTTTTTACTTTTATCGATTTTTGTTAATTGAATGTTTTTTTCAATAATTTTGTCTTGCGAATCGTAATGCTTTAGCAACATTTGACAAACAAGGTTGTCCGATCGCGTTATATTTTGATAGAGCATTCTGATGATTAATTAAAGTAACATGACAATCTTTGACATCTCTAATAGATTGATAAATATAAAGGATGAAAAGTAACATTAAAAACTAAATGACAGATTATGCGATATTAAATTGGTCGAGAGAAATATAACTGTGAACTTTAATAATCATAATGAATAAATGTCATGACGTGTCCAATCTAAAATTGTTCAACTTGGAAAGTATTAATATAAAAGTATCGATTTATATTTTTAGCATCGCCATTATATAATAAGAAACAATTGCTCTCGAGTGAGAATTTTTATTAAAAGGAAGAATTAAATAATTTGTATATAACCGTTACAAGTTAATGTTAATTTGTAGCATAATTATCTGTACAATAGTATTCTGTTCTCGGAAAGTTATTTTCACAAAGTTTTATAACTCATGTGTTACATGTACAAATTTTGTAAACTCATTGTTAGTAATGAAAATATAAATAAATACGAAATTTATAAATAGAACTGTAATATTTTTAAAATTGAATTTTTAATAGTTCAGTGCTATTACTGTATTCTATTAAAAAAACAGCATGGAAAAGTGATTATAATTGAAAGTGCTCACACACAAAAATGCAATTGCAATTTTTTAAAATTGGTGCCGGCAATGTGTATGTGAGGAATGTAATTTGCATGAATTGTTCAATAACAAATTTTTGTTAAATTAACAAAATTAGTAATTACTTTGAACAATTTTGTATTATATATTTAAACTTGTATATCTAATATATCACGCACATGCATACCTAGTAATAAAATACTTGTATGTTAAATTCTGCTTTGTCCTTTCGTGCTTTAGCCACATTTTTTTATTTTTCTTCATTCCTCTTCTTAGAGTTCTTAGCCGCAAATGGAACGGCTGTTTCGTCCTGAATTTATTACAAGCCCGTGAATTTCTCCCGAGTCCCATTTTCTCTTATTTCGCCTTTATTATTATTATTAGCATCCAGCGAGGTCTGGCCCATATTTTACTATCCCCAACCTCTCTTCTACGTCTTCAGTCGTCATTTCCCTTTCCCCGACGCCTCTCTCTCTTTCTCTCTGGCTTCTTCATTTTCTACCCTCTCCCTCACTCCTTTTCCTTACACATTGCCTCTGGTTAACGTTTAGCTTACGATATTCCAGACTTTAATCGTCCTTCTGTCTCTTTTCACCCTGTCGTTCCTTATACAGTGATCATTAAGTACTGTGCAACACCATGAAGTAGAAGTGAGGGTGGCGCGTGCTCGTTCTCTAAGTAGAGGGGTGCTTGTGAGTGATGTAGACTGTGAAAGAACTCGAGCAAACGCGCGAAGGGATGGAAATGAAAGAGGGTTGACGCAAAGCGAGGCTGACTAGCTGACTGCCTGTTAATTTTATTACCATCAACTTTTGCCTTTTGAATTTGTCAAGAGATACATATGAATTGGATATACATGAAAGATTTTCTTCAACTTTACATAAATCTTTTGACATTTTTGACATGATTGACTTGAGAAATATTGTATGCATTTTCAAGAATCTTTGAGTTTTTGCTTTTTAAATATTTAAATTTTAAAAGCTTTGTATCTCAAATGTATAATCCTCGTATAATTTAGAGCAAATTCTATTTTCGAAAATTTTGGAATTTATAAGCAATTGCAACACGGAGTAAATCTCTTTGATTTTTGCAATAATTTTTTTACCTTTAATATTATCCAGAAACTACAGAAAGAAAGGATCAACCGATACACACATATATACGTAAACATGTATATTTTAATACTATTAAGTGAAGAAGGAAGTACGAAGGCCGTAACGGACGATGTTGCTTCACGTAAGAAAAGTAGAAAGCTGAGCTTATTGAATACGCAAAGAAATATAAACATTTCGAGTGGCGCGCTAGTCGTCGACGTCCTTTCTTAAATAAATCACGTCGGGCGTAAAAGTCATTTACGATATAAAAGACGTGATACAAAGATAGATAAACATGCGAATGGTAGCGAGTGGCAATGTTGTCAGTGTGGCTTTTCCAAAAAATATTTTATTCAGAAGAAACTATAACACTCTTTTCTGTTAAAATTTTATCAATAAAAATGCAGTAATAAAATATTTATATATTTTATTAATTTTATCACGAGTAAAATCAGCTTTTATGTTTTGCTTGTTCAAGATAAATATTTTTTGGATATTTTATCATGATAATGAGATTTATATACACAGACTGCAAATTATTTTATGTGTATTAAAAGTTTGCGATAAGTTTCTAATGGGAATTTCTTTCGCTCTCTCTCTCTCTCTCTCTCCCTCTCCCTCCCTCTCCCTCCCTCTTCCTCTTTCCCTTCCTCCTCTTCGTTGATTTTAATAGAAACAAATAGAGCTTAATAAGAACGGTTTTATAAATATATGGTGTAAAAGAGGGAAATTAAATTCAAAACGACAAGATAATATCAAGAAAGAATTATTTAAAAAAGTGACGATTACGAAAATTTCAACATAGTCTCGCTATATTGAATATTTCAGCACTACTTTATCTCTTCTATTCGCGTGTTTTCAGTGCTGTCCTATCCTGACAAGGAAAGTTTTAGAACCGGAACAATTCACTGGGCAAAAGCTCCATGAGAGAAAAAAGTCTCTAAAAAAGATAGATAAAGATGCGGAAAGAAGAAAAAGAGAAAAAGGGGAAATGCAGTCTGAAAGCATTGTCCAGTGGTGACGATGGTCCAAAGATGCGAAAAGGAATCTTGGCTCGCGATATTTTTTACAATAACCTCTGTGAACGGAGGAAAGTCTGATGGTTTCGTAAATAAAGATCATTTTCGTTTATAAACTAAAAATATTCTGCGTTAGCATGGCTGATATAAACGTACATAATATCATCGTGATATTAAATGCTTTCGTGACTAATGCCTTTTTAGCGGAACTACAAGAATATATAGGATAGTTTATATAAAAAATTACATTCTACTTTCTTGAATCGGAAATTATTAAAAATTACGAGAACGATAATATTTTTTGTTAGTATTTTAAGAATTATTTGAATTAATTTATGGAATCTCTCTTAATTAATAATTTTTAAAATCGATTTTGCTGGCAGAGATGAAAAAGAATACGTTTTTCATTTTTTTTAAATAATAGAAACGTTTTTTCTTAATTTTTTATACTAAAATATATTTCATATTTTATTTGTGATACTATTTTAAACTTTACAAAAATATACGATATATGAAACAACTATAGAAAATGGAAAAATGTCTTGCTAAAAAAATCACCTCTTGCTAAATTCAAACTCTAATGAACGTTGAAAGAATGTATTTTTTTTACTGAATAACACTTTTCGCGGATTACGCTATACATCAACTTAAATGCAGAATAAAGAAAAAGGGATTTGCCGAATATTAAAAATATCTTCCGTCGGAAACGGACACGCGGAAATCCACTTCCACTCTCTCGTTTTACTTTATTTTTAGGGCATCTTGAAAAATCTATTAATCTCTACTAAATAACTATTATTTTAATCTCAAGTGATAAGACTAATAAACAGTTTGCTTATATTTTTCTGTGTTTAGCAAGAAAATTGAAATTATATCAAATTTCAGCATTAACTGAATATATAGATATATAATATATGAATATATATGATAAGAATATATGTATCTTAGATTTTAGTTCGTGCAATTTAAACATGTTGAAAATTTCTAACATACAATTTTTGTCGTTATAGAATATAGTGAAATACAAATAAATTGTACAACACGTAAAAGTTGTGCTCTTGCATCGTATCAAAGCGTTTCTTCGCGTCACTTCGATTGACCTCACGCGAGAATATTCCATTTCGCGGCCTTTATATCCACGCGTCATCTAATAACGCGAACACACGGGTAATGCCGGTTGTTGACAGAACAGGATCGACAATCAAATTCGGGATATCGACGTACCCGGGATTCGTACGTCCGTCCGAGCGTAACGTGACGCCCAGGCTTGGCACGAAGGGTCTCTGCGGGAATAAGGGAATAAAGTCGATCGTTCGCCCGCACACGAGGGCGGTATCCCTCGGGCGTTTCAGTGGGATCGACAGGTGGTAGCGGTCCTTCCTACACCCGCTGCTCGCCGTGTGTGCCGAGAAAATACCCTTTTCACGCGAAGGTGCCATTTCGTGTACGTCGTGACAGGATCCTTTGACGTAAATCATATCGTTTTCGAAAGCGCTTTTCCGATCGCGAACAAGCATCGAAATAACGGGAATAAAATGCGCCGGGGTGAAAGATTGCATGAACCTTTTTCTATACTTTATGAGTTTTTTAAGAAAGTCAGCGCGAGCTGTGTTTCGTTCAATCAAATTTTGAATAAAATTTTATACATAAAGATATTTTTTTAAGACAAAGTTAGATAATTTGACACATTCCGTGTCACGTGGGACTTACCCTGAACAAGTTACAGAATTATGTTTTATTTTTTTTATATGTATATTTAAATGCAAAATTCTTGATCGACGACTAGGCTTGTGCATAAGTTCATATTGGTAAATATATCGAAATATGGAAGAAATTATTTTCCAGTGCGACAAGAATAGTATATTTCTGACTAAGATGAAACACACACGTTGCATTCTCTAAAAATACATAAAAAAATTCTAACGGTGGAATTAGAGAGAATTTTCCACATCGCTTTCTTTCATTTAGATTCATTAACGAATTCATCAGCGAATTTAAAAGTGATGTGTGTCAAATAAAATATTTTTTTTAATTCTTTAATAATGTTTTTGTGTTTGGCTTGTTTTAAAAATAATTGAATAAATATTATGCAATAGTTAATATAATGTATAATTTTGAAAGTATGTATAATTTTATAATAGTCATGCTATCTATTCTTCCATTAAAAGCTCAGGTCATTTGAGTTTTATTTGCCCGATTTTCATCTACGCACATTTTTCCCTCGTTTCCTTCGTATCGCTCGTTGAGTGAATTATTCGTCGGACCCGCCTTTATCAGATTAAACGTTCTCCCGGCAACGCTTCCGAAGGAGAACGGCTGATCCCATCAGATTTTTGCTCTCGGGCGAGTGGTTACGAGAAGCCGCCCAAGAAATCTGCTCTTTTCGCCATTGCCACAGAATAATCGTATGATTCCCATAAGAGAAAGTTCCGCGAAATTCTTTAGATGCGAGAATGTATCAAAGCTTGCTCTTATCAAAGCTGATTCTTATTATATATTTTTCTTTAATGCTACAATGCTAAAATTGCTCTATTCGATGAATTAATAGATTTTTAGGGAATCGCTCAACGCTCTTCGCGCGTTTTATAACACCTCATTCATTTTATTGAATGTAACTGAGGTAAGGCGATTCTATACGAATGCGCTATTTTGAAAAATTGCTGTCTTTGTTTTCTTTACAATTTCTTGACTAATTTAGGTTTGATATATTTATCTATAACTTTTCATAAAAAATAATTTATAATTTTATTATAATTTATATTTTTATATGCATACATTTTTTTTCTTTTTTTTCTTTTTTCCCACGTGTCCAAAAAACGTACAAAAGATGTAATCAAGTTGAAATCCATGGAAACGACTGTGGATATAAAAATTGTAAAAATTGTATGCTCCTTCGATTGGAAATATGTGCGAGCGTGTCATGTGACAATATGGATAAATTTGTACGATAAATATATGTGTAAAGCGTACATGTGACATGCTAGGTGTAGTATATAGGTTATAGCAAATGAGAGTTATG
Source organism: Solenopsis fugax (assembly GCA_003595255.1). Classification (NCBI taxonomy): domain Eukaryota; kingdom Metazoa; phylum Arthropoda; class Insecta; order Hymenoptera; family Formicidae; genus Solenopsis; species Solenopsis fugax. The sequence goes on from QKQZ01048851.1 coordinate 12,767, forward strand.
AGAGTCATGTTGTGGAAGTAGAAAAGGAAAGAAGTGAAAAGAATTGTGACAAATTGCTGATACTTGTACGTTATCATATGCCGGCTAAAATATAGTTTACTATTAATATAATAATTTTTGATAGTAAAGTGTATTACAAAATTATTTATATAAATTTTTTTTATTATATATTAAAATATATTTTATAATATCATGGGCATATAGATTGAAAGAACGATTTCGCTAAGTATCTTAAGATTTAGCTGAACACAGATCTGAAAAAAATTTTGTTAGATCGTCAAAATAATTATGAAGGACAATCTACTAATCTAGTATGATAAGTAATGTTACAAAAAGTTTTGACATTCTACCTTGAGTGTTCTATATAATTATTTTAATGGTGTAATAAAATTATTTTTAGATCTCTATCTAGTTCAATTTTTAGATATTTTAACAAAACACTATCCTTTTCTTACGTATGTATTTGAAATAATAGTAAAACACCATGATATTGTTTATTGCTACGTACATCTAAATTGTTAAATTATTCATATCTCATAGATTTATGTGCGATTTTATGAAATTAGTGAAAATTTTTAGTAAAATTTTAAGTAAAAAGTTAATAATGATGGCTGACTGATTTGATAAGATTTACAAGTTACTGAATTAAAAATTCATAAATATTCATTATATAATATTATATTGGAATATATATCGAATAATCTACGGATTAAAATATATCCATTTTTCAAGAGTAAATTTATCCAATATGCTTACTTTTGCATTCATCGAATCGTATAATTTCGATTTTATACAAAATATATACTGCTTCCAATCGTTCGGTTGATAGCTCGCGCGACATTTTTTCTCAACTTTCATGTCGCGCGCATTTCCTGCAACCTCGTTATCGACAGGATATCATGTTCCTGAGATATGCGATTTATGGAAAAGTGACAGTGTTGAATTTAGGAGGGAGATCATATAGACTATCAATTGAAGCGATTTGTTGAATTTAAGAAATTGAGAAAATACATTCTGCAGTTAAAATATACATGATATGTATTGATTGCAATATGATTGCAATTTTTTATAGAAAATGTAATACAATTAAATGTTGCTACAAAAATTTGAAACAAGTAGGTATTTTAAACTTTTTTTATATTTAGAAGATTAAGCTAGATTTGAAAGATTATAACCGGGAAAGCTGGGGCTTTTACTAAGCAGAGTTAAGGATTCATTTTTCTCAAACTTTGCTTATCGCGAGGTGAAAGGATGAAAAGCAAATTACGAAAACTTTTAGCTTAATGCCTTTTTTTCGAATGGTTTGCGGCAATTCTGTCAGGATTTATTGGGACTCAAAAATCTGTCGAGAATTTTACCCTACGTAGAGAACGTTTCGCTGTACGCCGTATGGGAATCCTTTGAGAGAAATTCCTGGAGGCTTTACGATCGTGGAGAAAGAAATGGGTTCTCGCCTCGTAAGGGTTCGCAAGATCCGAATCCTGTTGCCAATCGCAACAGGAGAATTCGAAACGAGTATCGGTCCCAGGACGAATAGCTAGACACGCTCTTCGTGGTATCATTCTCTCTTTTATCTGTACAAGCCACAACATTCGCTTTAGAGATATTCTGCCGACGAAACAAGATCACCAGTAAGATAAAAGTGCAACCAATGTTAAATTAATGACGAAGCTATAGGTAAAATATTTTACTACGAAATATAAAATATTAATATAATTTTTTTTTATATAAAATCTACGTATCTTTGTATACATTTTTTTTATCCAGACTCATTCCTGATTATATCATCAATCGCAGAATATCTCGCAAAATTGCTGTAATACATATTAATTGAAAAATAATTAATAATAAGTAAAGTACATTAAGAAAAATAAGTGAAACGCTTTTAAAAA